>BMAO01008180.1:0-114369 GCA_019973975.1 Trichonephila clavata
TTTTTGAAGGAAATTGTATATAAATTCTATTTAGGACTGTAAATGCCCTAAACGGATAGTTATACGTTTTCCAGTCTGATTCTTATAGATAAGTTCTTTTCTATGGCTCACTACTCGATTAATTCAGTGAGGATATTTGAGAAATACTTTAAAAACCCCAAAATACTTCTCTCTTTATTTTCTGAAAATGAAAAGTCCGGTAAACATAAGAGAAGATTAATTGGGGGATAAAAGACAAGTTTCTTTTTCCCTTTATACTTAAATCGCTGCAATAATATCTTGTAACGGAAAAAATGGTTTTCAAATGAATCTTAAGTGGAGCTTGTCCTCAAAGAAGTGTGAATCATTGGAAATTAACATGATCAATTTTCTTTAAAAATGTTTCATTAATTATTCAAAAATTTACAAAAATCTGTTTGCTCTGTAACTTTTGTTGACTAATGCACCTAAGACATGTGTAACTTTATATTTTATTGTACTGTTTTTCATGCTATTCTCTTTAAATAGTTTTACAAAAACTATTCTATGTAATTTTTTTATTCAAAATTTAGCATACCCTCGACACGGTCAGAAGATAAATTCTCTGTGTGCGACAGAACATGTTCTTTTAACTTTAATCTAAGAAATTACTTAATCAAAATGATATATTAACAGCTGCTTATTTTGAATTAGACAATATCTTCGCAGTATTTGATTAGCTTGGCGTATTTAATTAATATTTATTGAATTATAGATTATTCAATATTTAGATTGAGTTAGATCAGATGGGTCTTATAATATTTGATTCCTGATCAAATTATAGAAACTATACTTGAATTTCGTGACCATGAACGTCTTAAGACTTCTTGAGGCCCTGGGCCCTTGCACAAAAGTAAGCCCTAGCCCTTACACAAAAGTAAGCCCTAGGCCCTTACACAAAAGTAAGCCCTAGGCCCTTACACAAAAGTAAACCCTAGGCCCTTACACAAAATAGGCACAAGCTATGACCCTTAAAAGTAGACAGTACATAGCACAAGTTGCCAAATACTCGTACAAACAACAACCCGAAACAAATAAATGTAAATGTTTGCAATAACCGGCTAAACCGACTGCAGATTGATTGAATAATGATGGCGTATGATGGAAGGCCTAGGTCTGTACATGGATGATGGTCATCACTGGAAGCCAGTTGACGCATCGTCCTAAATTCCCAGTTTTTCAGAGAATATACAACTGGAAAAAACATTTAACCGTTGAAATTATTCGAATCACGATCGTATTAAGACTGAGTCGAGAACGAGACGTGGTCTCCATTGTGGTCGAGACCCTGGGCCTGGGCCCATACTTTAAGACGTCCCTTGTTCGTGACTTCCGCAAAGAATTAAAGAGAATTTAAAATTTTATTTCAGATGTATTTTGTGGCCACTTCAGGGATGGTGTCTGGTGAAATTTTAAAACTGTTTTAAGAGATCAAATAAGGTTTATAAATTTGTTTTCTGAGCTTTTTGTATTTCTGTTTGACCGTCGCATGCGTGAATGCAGGAATTATGTATGAAGATACCGTCATTTTGGTTGATTAAAACAATTATATTTTTGGTACGCAGCACATGGACATCACATCACAAGAATAAGAACTACATAAAGGATATAAAAGAGACAGATACACACATACACATGTACAAAAAGAATACATAGGACAGAGTGCCATCTACATCCACACCAGGTGGCGTTAGTAGTTCAGTTACAGTCATGGGGACTGTTACAATTTAAATTTTCCTCGTGATCTAGAGAATTTGTTTCTCTCGAAAATTCGGAACTATTTTAATGCACATCTTTATGGTACCATCAACTTGGCAAAATTTTATCATTTTATATTACTTTATCTGAAAATAACAATATCTTTATTCTGGGAATTACAGTATTTTCGCTGGTGGTCTACTGTTCCTCGTATTGGGTAAAAGTTCAACATAGAGCTATTGGCCTAATTAGGTACCATTTTTTACTCCATTGTGAAGGGCGGAATCTAAATAAGTTTATCTTGTATACTACCTCAACGACAAAGAGCCACAAATAAAATTGTCTTAAAATTTGCTATTCGCCATGAAATCTTTTATGAACCATATATATACTGAAGCAATTTCAGTTTTAAATTCTACTTTAGATCAACTTTTAACGTGGAGATTCGCATTATCGAGTCTTGGAAACGAATCCTAATGCCTTTGAAAGCTCTGCGTGTAAATATAGTTGATGCACTTTAAATACGTTGATTCTCCAAGTTCTTCTGTTGGTGTGTAATTTTGGAAAGTGGGGTGATAGCTCAGGTGCCATCATCACTTGATCAAAGCTCAAAATTTAGAGGTCCAATCATTTAATCAAACATTGCAGGTGGAGATAAAAAATGGTGCCAAATTGCGCCAATGGTTTATTTTTCTGTATTGGACATCTACTCAACAAGACGATCCCAGTTGGTCAAGCTGATGATAAGTAAAGTCATGTACCAATATAAGACTTCTGAATCTATATAATTGACACGAACATTATAGTTGGCTTTATAATGATTAGAGAAAAAAAATCGACGCTGATAATTATACATAAACACGGACAATTTTGTTTTTATGCAATCAGTACAATTTATAATCAAAATGTATAAATTCTACATACGTTTATTACCTGTGAAAAAGAAAAATAGAATGCATTTATTTATTTTTTACGTTTCCTTCTTGATTTAATTTGAAAACGTTAAATTTCCTAACCGTCAGGCAGAAAAAAAAATTGATGGAAATGCAGTTTGTTTTTACTTTACCAGTCGAAAAGATCTACATTTAAAATTTTTTAATTTTCTAATAATTGCTAGAAAATATATACTGTTGAGCGTCGTTTATTCGAATCAATCGGAACCAGACACCGTTCGGATACGCGATTGTTCGGATAACCGATAAACGAATGCGATCCATGCAGTATATGAAACCAGACACTATACGAATATTGAAAATCATCCTATGCGGGAAACGTGCTTGAAGAGAAAGCAAAATAGGTACAAAATAACGCAATTTTACCTTGATGGTGGAAAATAATCACTTATTTTTTGCTGTACCATTGTACACCTTCGTTTTTTCACTGCAAAGTCTCTGATTCTCTTCAGATCTAGGGATCTAAGGGATTCTTCTAGGGGATCTGTGGAGTTATGAGTGTAATATTAAGATTTCCTCTGAAAGGACTAGTGGAGAAATTAAAATTATGTATCATCCAAGACTAGATCACTAAATTATCCCCTACGAAAAAACTGTACCGGGTCATGTATTTTAATCAAGCATATTAAGTCGAGTAGGGATGTTCAAAATCTTGGGGGTCCATGGTGTTACAATGGTATATGAAGGGGGTGTCGCGACGAGCGAAAGTTTAATAACTGCTGATTTATAATGTATTCTATCATAGTATAGCTTCTTTAAAAGGTATTCTTAAGAGTCCTTTAAAAGGTATATTTTGGAATAGCTGATGCACAACAAAGGTAAATCAATTATTTATGGCAAGGATTATTCAGGAATTCTGGAGATATTTTGAGGAAGAGTTAAAAAATATTAAGATACTTAAGTTTCCATCAAAAATGAGTATTTTAAAATAATCATGCAATTGATTTGGTCAAAAATTTTTAAGCTTCTTTTTTATATTGGTGGATTTGTATTAATGAATTTATTTATTTCTCAAACTTTTAATGTTACATTTAATGTCTAACTATAAAAGTTGAAGAAAATTGAATGGAACTTGCGCGTTTCTTTTTAAAATGTTGTGGAAATAATTTTCCCTTTGTTTAAAATATTATCATTAATTGCCTAGTTTTGAATGACTTTTAAAAATTTCATTTCATTTTAATAGCGATTGGGTTCAAGTAATTTCTGTTTAATTTATCTTAAATTTTGATAGAATAAGAGTGGCCGCGATATCCTACTGGTTATGGTTTCGAACTCGTGGTCGGCGTGTCGAAAAAATTGGTTGGAATTAAGCGTAGGAATTATCGGCATAAACAGCTTTAAAATCTTACTGACGTGGTTCATGATCTTTATTATTTTGTGTTCTTTGTCACAAAAAAACTGCGAAGTAATGTTGCAGTTTATTCTCTAGCGCGCTGCTCGGGTGGCGTAGTTGATTAAGTGCTGGTCTTGTACGTCCAAGTTTGCGGGTACGACACCGGCCCAAATCAGTGGATTTTTACGAAGCAAAAAATCGGCAGCATCCATGTCGTATGATTATGATTCATGTTAAATATCCCTTGATTGCTTGTTTGGCTATCGGCAAAATTAAAGTCCTAGTAAAATTTTAAATCGTCAGAGCTCAGTTGCTTCCCTCTGGGGGTGGTAACTTATCAAAACTAAATTGTGCCAAAGGGTATTCAACTATATGGTCGAAAAGTGATACCAGCTCCCGGAGAATGTACTAGGACCGTGATGGAAACCCCATTTGTGTGAAAGAAAAAAATCTATAGCACAAGGATTCTCAACTCCCGATGTGGCTACGCTAGCCTAGTAGTTAGGGTTACGAACTCGCGGCGGAGTGTTATGGGTTCGAGTCTGGTGCCACTGAGGACCCACCGTGTAGAAGGGGACCGATGCGTGTTAAATCTGTTGGGGCTCAATGTCCTCCTGTTAGTGTGGTAATTAGGAGAGGGGAGGGCAGCTCAAGTGTCGTACTCATCCCGTGATCGAGGTCCAAAATTACGAGGTTCGTCGCCAATAGCCTCCTGTTGCTTTATAATGCTACGTGAACTTAACTATCACACACTCTCAACCACCGATCCACACAAATATTTGACCAGTCCTCGGAAAATTTTTCTCCTGTCTGCGTTAATGTATTTTCTTCAAACACGATATTTTTATATGCTTATCCATGACATGTATTATAAATGTGGTTATTTTAATAGGATTATTTTTTTATAATTTTTTTTATTTTTCGTAAAGGTTTATTTACTTGTATATAAGGATTACTTATCTTTATGTTGAAGTTTTGTTGTAAAATAATTGTAAAATAAATTATAACAAAAATGTGGTACAATTAAAGTATCCGACTACTTGCAACAACTATTTTTTTTTTTTAAATGGAGATATAGTGATTTGTAGTTTTTAGATTTTCTTAGCACATTTTAAGAAAAATTTGCTGAAATAAAGAAGATAAAATAAATTATTATTACTAAAATGGGAAAAAATGGGAAAAACTTACAAAAAAAAATAACATAAACGGAGCTTATTCTGTACCAAAAGTTTATGAACAAATTTTCAATTTTGATGCGTTGCTATGTTATTCATTTTTGAAATGATTTTCAGGAAAAAAGATATTTTAATTTTTACAAAAACTAGAGCACTTTATCTTAGTTATTATATGAAATTTCTTAAAGTAACAGTGATTATATTAACATAAAGGACTGTAAATTTTGTAACAAAACAGGGATTGATAAATCTGAAGGTTAAAACACTTCTATTACGCAGAACATACACAAAAAATTTCAGTTAATTATTTTCAAAACTTTTTTAGCAATCGCTATCCCCGTTTGAGCATTTAAAAAAAAACACACATCTGCTTTTACTAAAACGCTTGTAGTTTTTGTTCTACTGAACGGAAAATAATAAACTTGGTATTTTTCTAAGGCGTATAAGATGGTCTATAAAATAATCATAAAAAAATTTTGGCAAAATTCACAATTTTAGGGTAGTCGGGATACCTTTAGTTTTCTTTGTTAAAAAATGACCGGTCCTCACCCAGGCCCAAAGTGTTTGTGAAACGTTGCTCTTGAGGATTATTCTAAAAGAGAAGTACAACAATTCGAAAGAGGTCAGTGCGTTGTCATTTTACTGTTAATAAATACTTTATATTCGTGTATAAGCATGCTCAGGTGTGACAGAACCTTTCATAAACAATACTACAACATGCGTTACTTCCCCCCCCCCCCTCGGAATATTTAAATACATCAACAAGCTTGAAAATGCTTCTGGAGGTACATGAATAAGATTTTTCGCTAACTAGCAGTATTTCTGTTAATTCGGATGGTTAACTTATAACTTTAATTATTCTAAATACACGTCATACAACATTTTATGTAATAGCTTAAACAATTTAACCAAACTTGGTTTTGATTTTTAATATGTATATATTTATTTATAGAGACATTTTTAAACTGCTTCTCATTCCTTTTTTCTAGGTTTTAATGAATAGAACTATCTGATATACAAACGTATAACAAAATACTTATATATAATCTATCATTGAGAAATTATTATATATAATCTTAATATTGAGGAATAATTTTGTATTGGGTAAATCAAAAGTCTTAGCTTGATTATAAATATTTAATGCACTCAAACTGTTATAATTAGACATATGTTTGAATACAATGTAGTGTTTCTATGTATTTTTGTAAGACCATTTGCCTCTGTAAATTGCAACGTATGCCCCTTGGTAGCTTAGGGACTGTCTAGGCGGTATTCCAGTTTCCGCTAAGTGTTTTTTAACGTGCCTTCTGTTACTCTGCCTGTTTCTTTAAACATTTCATACCATTATTTTTATTGATTTTGCTTCAGGATGTCGATAACAATGTCGACATTTACGCTGTACACTAATGGGCGAATTCATTTCGTTGAAACCAAAGCAAACATTGTGCTTTCTCTTGGATGGACACCACTTCGACCGAAAATGATGTCTGCCTTACAAATGTTACCCCAAGTCCTTCTTGAAGGAACATTCACGCCATATGCTACACAAAGAAACAACTTAAAACTGACCTATCCAGTGGTTCAAAAGTTGCATTGTTATATTAAATGATTATTTTTTAATAATTATTTATAATCAGGGCAAGTCTCTTGGTTTCCCCCTGTATAATCTAATACTGAGCAACAAATACAGTAATAGATTTCTTTAGAGAGATTAATGTTTACAAAGCAAGCATCAATGCCCAAATTTTGTTGCATGAAATTTTGAGGTGTACGAAAGTGTGTAAAACGCATATTTCACTTGACTATTAATTACATATGAACTATTCTTTATAAATTATGGTTAATATTTTGCTAAGCAAGTATAGATCTTACCTAAGTTTTTTAGTTAATAAGATTATGGGGAAAATGAGGGCTTAATATATGTATGTTACCACAAAAGTGTAGGAAATCTGTAGATTAGCTAAGTAATATGCAGATTAACTTGAATGATCCTTTAAAGTGCGGAAAATTTTTTCATTCCTGAAATTACCTGGGTAATAGGTAAATTATCCAGATAATCTGCTCATTACCTACTAGACACTCATTAAAGTGAAAATAAGATATTTGGTGGAGCAATAGCAACGTTTCTGTAAGCTTAAATGTAATGTTTATTTTTTTTCAATTCCTATATATATATATATAATCTTGTTCAAATTTTCAATCGTTAATAAAATACTTCCTATTCATCCATTCAAGTTTAAATACATTTTTTTAAACTTGTAGTGGATGACACTTGATGTTCATACAGGTTTTTCATGTATTAATTCATTAATTAAATTAAAAAATGAATAAATAGTAAGAAAAAATAGTAGTCCAACAGTATATATAGAAAGAAAAATCGTTCGTTGTATCCCTGTAGCTCATTGGCATTGAATAGCGTGTAGGATTTATAATCCAAATGTCGAGGGTTCGAATTCCACTTGGGATGGCCTAATTTCTGAGAATGTGATTTCTTTTTTACTATACTATTTTATTAGAATAATTAAATTTAATGAATAAATAGTAACAAACAAACAAAATAGTCCATCATAGAAAGTCCAGCCCAGTACATAATGGAAAATGGAGAAATGTAAGGAAAATAGCTTTCTATTTTGTCACTTAACATTGTGGTTCTGTGATATGTATACACATATTTATATATATTAATTGTAACGATTTAATAAAAAGTTACTAAAATAAATTTTTTCTTTGTTGACCTAAGTAGGAATTGACTTAATTTATTTTTGTATTACTTGTTTATTATTTAAAGAATCGAGTTTATACAATCGAACATTCAACACATTAACTGATAGAATCAATCAACTGAAAAACTACATTACAAAGAATAAAACGATTAAAAGTATTATTGCAGTTATAAGAAATTGACAAAATGTTACTTATTTTTCGATATCTAAAGGGTCCAGTTAATACAATGAAGCAAACAGGAAATTAGTTGATAGAATCAATCATCAACCAACTGAAAAACTACAATAATAAAACTATTAGAATTAGTTTTCGGAAGTTATTGATCATCGTTATTAAATTTATTATAATTTAATTCACAAGAAGTCTTCTATGAAATGCATTTACTATCTTTACTACTCTGATTCTAAATATTTACGATAAACTATTCCTGGGATGAGTCAAGGTTCGATCAAAATTGCTAACAGGAAGGAAATGAGAGGAACAAACTTTTGAGCTGTAACAATATGGAAATCGCTAATGAGAAGATTAACTGATCTGATTGTTAAACAGTGGAAAATTCTTAATTTCACACTTTAACGACGCAAATCAGTTAGTCAGCAGATCAGCTAGGTAATCTGTACATTAACGGATTTCGAGCTTGAACGGCAACATGCACATTTCACCCAATGTAACTTATTTTGGAAAAAAATAATAGTAGCAGTAGGATTGTTTTAGGTGATTGATGCTTCGGAAAGTAAATAAAAAATTTTTTCTTAATCGCTACAAATGTTTGAAAGGCAAATTGTTAGAATAGTTTAAAGTTTTATCTACAGATGTAGTAAAGAACTCCGTTAACTCGCGGTTTTACTGTTTCTCACTTGATAAACAATCGTTTGAGATATCCCTCTTAACCATTGTACCTGCTGTTTAGAGGAATAGAAGCACGTTAAATCTGTCTAGGCCAGCGTTCCTCAAACTGTGGGGCGCGTCCCCCTAGGGGGGGGGTGATAACTCTACGAAGGGGGTGCAAGCATATTGAAAAGTCAAAAGCAAAAGATTATTTTTAAAAAATATTAATTTACTGAAAGTAAACAAACAAAATACATTCTGACATAATAAAAAATAAAATTCACATTTACACTGACATAATATGCTTATAAATGTATCAGTACTGTACAATGTATTTAATAATTAGTTTAACAATACAAAGTTAAGAACAAGTTTGGTAATTACCAGTGACCTTATGGGCTTGTATTAACACTTATCTTGATAATTTGTACGTTTTATAATTGATCTATTGACTGCAATTTAAAAGTTACGCGATTAGCTCCCCAATGCCATCATTTTGCACGTAGACGCGTGAATGTGATGTTTTTTGGGGCAAGAGGGAGGGGGAA
Source organism: Trichonephila clavata (assembly GCA_019973975.1). Classification (NCBI taxonomy): domain Eukaryota; kingdom Metazoa; phylum Arthropoda; class Arachnida; order Araneae; family Nephilidae; genus Trichonephila; species Trichonephila clavata. The sequence goes on from BMAO01008180.1 coordinate 9,278, forward strand.
ACAAATACTCTGAAATAAGTAATTCTTTCACAAACACTGTCTAGGTTCTTTATTGCATTCCAAAGACTTCAGAATAATTTTAGGGATAGCATTGCTTAGAAAAGATCGTACTTTGGAAAGATGTTTATATACGTCAATGTTTAACTTTAGGTGGGCTGCAAAAAAAAATCAATCTTTATAGAAACGTAGATTTATTTTTAAAAAAATACATTATAATAAACATGTATAAGAGAATAAGAAAAATATAATGTTTACGCCCTGACACTTAACATCTGTGCTACTATTTTTCCTATTCCGGGAGAAACTTTTTTATTTCATTATATATTATTGTGCGCCGATATACTGGCCGGGCTGCAAAAATGTTCGTCAAGGGCCGCGAGTTTGACACCCCTGGTCTAGGCTCAAAGTCCTCGCTTTGGTGGAAGTTTGGAGAGTGGTATGTCATTTCAGATGTCATTCCATGTCACATGATCATGGTTCTAAATTACGAAATCTGTCAATCACAGCCTTCGTGTTGTTTTTGAAAGCAGTTTAAAAAGTAATAAGACATTGCGATTTCACAATTCTTATTTTTTCCTTCCTTCCTCTATGGCATGACAGCCTAGTGTGGGCCTTGACCTTCCTAAGAATTCCATCAAACTATCCTGCTCTTGGTCTGACTTTTCCAGTTTCTGGCATTAATAGTTTTCAGATCTTTTTCTAGGTAATCTATCCAACTGATTCTTGGTCTTCCTCTTTTTCGAATACCTTAAGGTCTGGTCACAAATAACTTCCTTGCTACTCGATTGTCGTCGAGTCTTATCAGGAGTCCTGCATATTCTAATCTTTGTATTGCTATGAATTTGACAATGTCTGGTTGTTGAAAAAGTTTATAAATTCCGAAGTTGGTTTTTCTTCTCCAAATATTATCACATTTTAAACTTCTAAAAATACTTCTAAGGACTCTTCTTTCAAATGTAGCAAGAGTCTCCTTTTCTCGGCCATTGCCCACGTTTCTACAGAATATACGAGAACAGGCCTTTCCAATAATTTGTAAATGAGTAGTTTTGTTTTTCTGTTGAAGTTTAATTTTAAATCCATAAAAATCATCTGTTAGCAGCAGTTGACTGCATTGCAAACCTCTGGGACTATGTCATTGAGTGTGTTCGGTTCGGAGCGTAAATATCTGAAACCATTTACATTTTATAAAATTTAGATTGATCTGTCTTCGAATGACACCACGACTTCCTATTAAAGCAGCCACATTAATGTCTTTTCTTTCTGTTGATAAAATAACAAACACAATTTTCTTCCAATACTTCAAGTTTTTTTTTGTAAAATTGCATATGATTTATATACATATTGTAAAAATGGTATACTTCATAAGTTTATTTTCGCCAATTAATCAACAACTCTTTAATTTAACGTAAATGTTCGCTTCCTTATTGTTAAGTTAGTTTTTATAACTACGATTCATTAAATCAGGAAATCGGCTTTCTAAATAATTTTTTATGTGTATTTTAATGAAACAAAGTCTTAAAGTAAACAAGATATCAATCATTGGCATGGCCAAGTAATTTTAGCGCGTTTTTCACATGTTGTATTTTACAATAATGCAACTAATGAACTTTTTACTAACAGAAAGTAATACTGTACCACTCCGCTTGAAATTCAGGAAAATTTGTTGGAAAATTCGGGAAAACTATGGGGAAATTTAAATTTGATTCGGCTCATCTAGGAGCATAAATGTGACCAAATGCCGAAAACCCGAGGTCAATTGGTTGCTTATTGGCTGAGAAAAGGGTACGACAAAATATGGAACGAAGACGAAGACGAAATTTGCGTCCTAATAGCGCTTTTGTTCCACTACGTGAAAAACGCGCTAAAAAGTATTATTGTATTATTCTTTCAAAACTGAAATCCTAGAAAATTCACATCAGTGTTGGTGTTTATACAGAGGGACTACTACAAATTAGTTGGGCAAAAAGAATGATTTTTATTGCATGTAATATATAGGAAAAAAATTGTACACATTATTGTAAGATAGAGAAATAGTTCAAGTTTACCATTGGCACAAAGTTTCGATGTGGCTTCCTTTCGTTTGAGAAGGATAGAACTCAATACCTCCTGATCTGTAAACACGTAGCTAACCACTAGACAAAAGTGATCATCCCTTTCCAGAGGCTGTTACTGGCTTATGTAGTTATCAGCCACGATAAAAATTGTAGCAAATAAACACCGGTTACTATTTTAATTGGCGGTAATTCTGAAAATAGTGTGAATTTTTCAAATATCCTAGTTCAAGCTCTCTGGAGAAATCTTAGTTACATATAGGCAAAATATTATTATAAAGGAGTTTTTCATAAAAGGAGAATATTTTGAATATATGTATTTCTATGTTCATTTTTATGCCAAAATATTGAGTTTAAATAATTTATTGTAATATTATTCCCAAAACATTATAAGTGACATTAAAATTTTTCAAAAATTCGTTTTGCAAAATCACAGTTTTGAACGTAGTCGGATATCTTAAAGCAAGAGTGACAAACTCAAAGGCTGACTTTAGCCAAATGAACAAGATTTAACATAACGTGGGCCGCAACGAAAATCAGTATAAATAGAAACGTAAGTTAATTTCGAATAATATATTTTAACAAACATGTATGAAAGAACAAGGAAAATTTAATATGTACGTCTTGACACTTGACATCCCTTCTCTGCTACAATCTTTCCAATTTCGATAGAAATCTTGATATTTTATTATGTATATTATTGTGTGCCAATATATTGAACGGGCCACGAAAATACTCGTTATTGCTCGCGATTTTGACAATACTGCATTAAAGTAGTATTGTATTCAGTACACACATCCAATATTGGAGAAAAAATTAGTAAAAATTGTGCTTTTTTTTTTTTTTTAGAAATTAAATTTTGAATTTAAGATTTTCACAACAGAAATACTGTTGTAAAAAAACTGGTAGTTTAGCTATAAAGTCAAACTTTAATTATTCATATATGTCTAGAAATGTTTCATCCCTGCAAATTTTTAAAATAGTAATTTATTCGATTTAAGAACACCATATACTAAAAAATAGTCAGAATATTAAGAAAGAACACATGGCGAAATGAATGCCTTAAAACATATTACTATCAAAACAACAACAAACAAGTAATATAAAAATTTAAAAAATTAAGCCAATTCTTACTTAGATGAACAAAAAAAATTTACTTTAATTAATTTTTATTAAATATTTACAATTAATATAAATATGTATATACATATGACAGAATCGCATTATAAGTGGCAATTTTTATTAATTATCATCAAAGTATCGCATTGTGATCTAAAAATATCGTGTATATAAAATTTCAGTTCAACTGTGTTCAGCTTAGAAACGTGAGAAAAAAAATCTTTTAAAGTCTTGACCCAAGTCGCTAAAAATGAATCTGTAATTCTGCTGTATCTGTAATTCTGCAAAAAATTAATTTCAGTCGATAATTTTAATTAATTATAATTAAATTATCGTATTGTTAACCAAAACAATGGTGTATAGAAAATTTCAGCTCAAATGAGTACTTTAAAATTTGTGAGAATAAAACCTTTTCAAGTTTTGACACAAGTCGCCAAAAATGATGCCAAGGTGGCTGTATTTATAATTCTTTGCATAATTAGTTTTAATAAATTAATTTTTATTAATTATAATTAAATTACTGTATTGTCGTACAAAATAAGCGTGTATATAAAATTTCAGCTCAATTGAGTGCTTTAAAATGCATTTTATTAACGATTGAAAATTTGAATAAGATATATATATATATACATAAATATAGAGAGGGAGTGAGCTAATAGAGTTAGAGTAGGAATTAAAAAATAATTATCTGAGTTACATAAAAAAAAGCACGAGCCTTTTAAAATATTTCTTATAAACAGTTAATTTATAACATTTTTCAGGATAATAAATCCGCAGTAACAATTCTTCCCTCACAAAACGCCGCAGTACCATTTTATTTTTTATTCCTCTTACACTTCCCCTAAATCTAGATTGCGTAACTGAAAAATAATATACAAACTTCTAGAAGTTAGACAACGCTCTTTTTAAAATGTAATTCATCCATATTTATTTATAGAACGAATATGTAGGACCATTAAGTGACGTCATTCGCAATTTTGTTTGTGACCAATCATTAAAGAAATCGTCAACTGCGTCACTGCAAGGGTAAGAGGACGTCACGCCTAACGCAGATCAATGATAGGACGGTTTCTTCGTTCAAAATTTGTCCCACTTTCTCTCGTTTGCGTTGCGACACTAAACTTTTTAACCTCGATTATTTGTGAAGTGTACGGACGATGTAAATGTACATCAGTTCCGTTTTAGTTAATTTCCAGAAGATTAAATTTGAAAATTAATTATACGCGTCCTTAATTTAATGAATATTTCTCTAAAAAAAAGTAATAGGTTGAATTTTTTAGAAAAAAGTATCATTTTTAATTAATGTGGAACTCAAAATTTTTCAAATTAGCTATTGGAAGATATATGTTCTGTTTATAAGCTGTGAAATTTATAGATTCATGCGTTTTAGTGATTACGTTCGGAACCGTGATTTAAAAAAAAAACGCATAAATGAATTACTTTTTTAGAGATATATTTAATGGGTGTTTGTCAGGTGAATTAGAATATACATGTAAAATTGTCTTAAGAATATTATTACAAGAAAAAGCCTTCATAAATGCAATTTTTTGATTAAAAAAAAATGAAAAAAGAATGACATATTTTTTAAAACATTCTCATTTTATGTAAAGGGCTGCAATAACAATAATATTTTGCCTATTATATAGATAAGTGCTTCTATATGGGTTGAACTAAAATTTTTGAAAAATTTAATTTAGAAGTGTGGATTTATTTTTATTTTATTACATCAGAGCAGTGGCCGCGGTAGCCTAGTGGTCAAGGTTACGGACTCATGTCAGGCATGTCATGAATTCGAGCTTTGTTCCGCTGAAGACTCACCGTGCAGAGGTGGCTGATGCATGTGAAATATGTCCAGGCTCAAACGTCCTCCAGCTGTTGTGAGGTGGAAGTTAGGAGAGAGGGGTACCAAAGCTCAGATGTCATCCTCGTCGCTTGACCATGGTTCAAAACTACGAGGTCCGGTACCAATAGCCCTTGTACAGCCTTATAGTGCAACGTAAATATGATTCTAAGCTACCATCAGAGTAAAAAAATTTTTAAAAAAACTCCCGTTATTATTTCAATTGATCCTAATTCTGAAAATGTGAATTTTTCAAAAACATTTTTTCAACCCCAGTATAAAAGTTCAATTAAAAGCAATGGTAAAATATTATTACTATAGAAGCATTTTTCCATTCCTCTTAAAACAGTTATATATTTATATTCTAACTGAACAAACACGAAATATATATATAAAAAAAAAACAGGAAAAAATATCCATTTATACGTCTTTTTAAAATCCCTGTTTCGTACTTAGTCAGTCATTTTAAACAATACAAAAAAATTAAAGTTTCTGCAAATTATGTATACTTTTAAGTAAAACACATGAAATAAAAAAATTTATTTCGCTTTAAAGATTTCAGCCGAAAAATAATGCAATTATTAAAATACCTGGAATGGACTATTTTAGTTGTATTTCATTGCGCTCAATGTCTAACTTTTTACAAAGTGTATAAATCCTATTAAAGATTAGTTTTTAAAAAAACAGCGGTAGTTTTATAATTCTTTGTATCGGTCACTGAATTTATTTAACAAGATTTCAATCATTGGCATGGGCAAGTAATTTTAGCACGTTTTTCACATGTTTTTCACATTATTCTTCAATAATGCAACTAATGAACTTTTTACTAACAGAAAGTAGTGTGTGTGTACTGTACTAAAAAAAGAATTTTAAAAAAAATTAAAAATTATTAAATTTAAATATGATTTGGCTCATCTAGGGCTCAAATGTGACCAAATGCCGAAAACCCGAGGTCAATTGGTTGCTTATTGGCTGCGAAAAAGGTACGACAAAATATGGAACGAAGAGACGAAGACGAAATTTGCGTCCTAATAGCGCTTTTGTTCCACTACGTGAAAAATGCGCTAAAAATAAATGTATTTCAGATACTTCGACTTGATATTAAAAGCTACTTTACTTTCAGAGAAACTTTAGAACCCTTTGTTTTTAATCTATTCTAACACGTGAATATTAATTAGTTTTTCAAAAAATTATGATTCAACTGACTTTGGTTTTCTCAGAATTTCAATACATCAATAATTTCAATACAGCTGTAACTTCGGTGTATAAATTATTACGGTACTTACGTGTTATTACTTTCGACCAATTTCGCCAAATAAAATGACGTCGCCAAATACTGTAATTGCATTATTGTTTTGTAACTAAAGCGGAAACGTTTTTCTACTATTGGCTGTATATCGCAGCATTTGGCGACGTCTTTTGATTTGAAGAAATTGTTTGACGATGTTACACAAAAGTGTCATTTTTCGCTTTTAAGTCACGTATTGGTTATTTCCGACTGATAATTGTTTGAAATATTTATTGAGAGGTAGATTAATCATCGCGATCAATCGTTAACAAAAACACATCTTTATATATATATCACTCTCTGTCCTTGAAACCAAAATTTTATCAAGTAGATGATCAATCACTGAGACAGATCATCTAGGTCAGTGGTCGCCAACCTCTAGAACTAGATGAATTACTAAATGTGTAATTAAATATTCGGTGAAGTTCTCTCTAATATCATTGACCACTTTAATAATATTGTTACTTATTTCCATCTCTATTTCCATACCACTAAAAAAGAACTTCACCAAAATTCAACCGACAAACCGACGACGAAAAGCAATATCAACAAACCAAAATATTGTGCTAATTAGCCTAGTACCTTGGCCAATTTACCAATGATGCCAACTCTCAATTTCAAATGTCGTTAGATCACCGGCAGAATAAACAAAAAATCGCTAAACTCAGAAGAAATTTTGTTAAAAGTAGAAGCTAAATTTAAAAAAAAAAAGATATTTAATCCATATTCCTTAATACGTGTTGTGTTACTCACCCGTTTTGAAACTGAATCTTTATAAAAAATACAAAAGTCACGATTTCTCTGCGGACCATCAAAAATCTCTTGAGAATCGCCACTGGTCCATGGACCCCCTGCTGGCGATCGCCAACTATATGTCTATCAACACATTGTAGTCCAGGGATTCAAGTATATAAACTCTAAAATCTTAATAGCAAATTTTAAACAAGAAATTAATCAAGTACCATGCAAGCAAAACATTCTGGTAAATTTCAAAGACAATAAAATGAAGTATAATAGTTGAAACTGATTAACTCCCAACACCCTAGGTGTAAAATTTTGGTCAAGAAATTGATCAAATCAATCACTTAATCAAAACAACCTGGAATCCAACAGCAAGTAGTTTGCTGATACATTCCGAAATGATCTGTCTCGACAACTGATCGGTTAAGGTATTAATGCATAGAGCGTTACCGGTTATATCCGATTTCAAACAGATTGATTCCAAAATATTCTTTGCAAACTCTGAGCAAGAAAATGATCATTGACCAGATAAATTATACAGATAACCATCAGCGAATACGATATATTGCATAAGGCTTCAAACATAATAATTTCAAAACCTAGGTATCAAACTTTGGTAAAAAAGTTGATCAATCACCTAATCGGAATTTCCTGGAATCCAGGAGCAAGTAGGTTGGCTGCAGGGACGTCTTAAGGCATGGGCCAACTGGGCCCTGACCCAGGGCCTCACCCTCTATGGGGGCCTCGTTTCGTTATCGACTCTGTCTTAATAATCTGGATAATTTCATGGTCAAATATTATTCTCGTACATATCTTCCAAAACCAGGGAATTTCAAACTGCATGTCAACTGGCAAAAGTGGTAAGACTGTATTATTATGTGATGACCGTTGTCCATGTCTAGGTCTAGGCCTAACACCATAAATAATCATTTAACTCATTTAGTCGAAAAGCGGCCATCGGTTGAGCCATGCACATTAATTTTTTTCAAATTACCGTTTGAACGAGTATTTGACAATGCTTGTTATATATACTCTCTACTTTTAAAGATCTCAGATATGGCCTACTTTTGCAGAGGGGCCCAGGACCTCAAAAATTCTTAAGATTTCTCCGGGTCCAGGGCCTCAATGAGTCTTAAGACGTCCCTGGTTGGCTAATACTTATGTTGGAATGATCCATCACGGCAATTCGTCGGTTCAGCAATTAATGTATAGAGATAATGGCTGTAGAATTCGAACAGATTAATTTCAATTGTATTATTAGCAAATTCTGAGCAAGAAGTTTACCATTTACTAGGACAGATCATCCAGATAATTATCAGCAAACACACAGCGCAGTGTAGAAGTTCAAATAGATTGACATGGTCACGGACATCAGCTTTATATATGTTACTAAGACAGAGAGGCATACGCAGTTTTTTCCACGAGCGTGTTTGTTCCAAAATCTTGAAACCAATTTGTGGTCTAAAAGTAGCTCTGACTCAACAGTCGATCAGTGCAGGGGTTGATCTGGAGACTTTCATTGGTTATGTAGGAGTTCAAACAGATTGACAGTAAAATATAATCTAAAAGTTGCTCTATTACTGGAGCAGATCTCTCATCCAGGTAACCGTTATCAAACACGTAATTAATTATTTGAATTATAAATATTGATCAAGAAGTTAATCAGAACATTTAGGTGTCCATTAAAAAACTGTTTGCTGATGGATACTGAGATGTACAGTGAAAATTTAAAAGTACAGGAATTGATGTAGTTTTTTGTTATTTATAGGGGGTTCAAACAGATTAATCCAAAACCTTGATACCGTGGTAAACTTCACAAGTGTTTCTTTGATTTCATTGGTACGAAGGGGGGGGGGGATTGTACAGCGCAATGGTTGGAATCGTAAGCATCGTGTCGATGTATGAGTTGGGCCATGATTTAAAGTATTGGCACTGTGAAAACCGTTGAGTGTAATACTGGAGATTACAACATCTCTAATTTTCAGGTGTGGAAGAAAATGATACGCTAGTTTCTTGTCCTCATCATTTTATTGAAGCTCATATTTAAGAGTTTCATCGTTATTTAACTTTCTTTTAATTGGAAGACGAAATTAATTCAAACCAACCAATGGAAACAAATTTTAGTCTTTATCAAATTACTAAACTATGAACAAATGCTTTTTATAATTTTTACGGATATTACTTAGGAAAACTAATGTTTTCCTATTCATCCTCAATATTTCTCAAAAGTTAGGATAAGGATATTTATATAAAAAAATAAACCCTAATTATATACGTAAAATAATATATGAATGCAAACAAAAATTAATAAGCAAAGTCTAGTATTGCATTGTCAATAAAAATGTATTTATGAAAATGAATATTCATATGAATAGATTCATTAAGTGACTTAAAAATATGATTGTATATAAGAGTTGGTTTATTACTTTATTTAACTATAATAGATGACAATTTTTTGTGCTGCCTTATTACGCTATATGAAAGAATTTCTTGATATATTAAATTTGTAAATTTACTTATTTAAACTTATTAATTTGTGTATATTATTTATGAATTGTACACATTAAGTTTAAATAACAATAAACAACAATTATTGCAAAAATAAATGAATACGTTTTCTTCACATTTCTATTTGAATTTCGATTTCAGACAACTGTAGGAAGTACTGTTGCAAATTGTAAAAGAGATACAATATTTTAGAAAAAATAAAAATATAGAATATTTTAGAAAAAATAGAAATATAGAATATTTTAGAAAAAATAGAAATATAGAATATTTTTTTTTATAAATCATAGAATAAATCCGCACTGATTTGGTACCTGTACGCCAGGGGATTTTTCCGCGAAGTGTTTCTAAGATTTCGCCAAGTTAGAGTGATAATTTTACACTATATAATACATGGATGGCGTGGTTGGTTTGTCACTGGCCCTCTGCACCTAAAGTTGCGGGTTCGACCCCGGCCCAAGTCGGTGGATTTTCATGATGCAGAAAATTGACAGTGGACATGCTGAATGATTATATGGCATGTAAAAGATTCCTAGAGTGTCTGTTTCGCTTGGATGCTCTCGGCAAAATTAAATCCTAGTACATGTTCACATCGTCAGAGCTCAGGTGCCCCCTTCTATGGAGGAAATTGGGCATCAAAATTACCCGCGGTGATTGGTATCTGCCTCTATGGTGACGCACTAAAAAGAGATACCAGCTACCAGGGAATGTACTAGGTCTGCAATGATGAAACTCCAATCCGCAGCTCATTAGAAATGAAAAAATTTTGCCTGGTCGCCCAAAATCTATTTGGCGCGATTTCAACGCAATCAAGCAAAAACTGAGTAGTCCACCGATTTGAAATTAGTTCAAATAAATCTTTATTGACACAACATATGAATTAAGCAGCGGAAATATAAATTACTTTTTCTGATAACCATACCATTTCATACATGTTTAAATTAATCAAGGCAAAAATGAAAATTACTTAAATATATGTTAAACTAGATATCAATCATTGGCATGGCCAAGTAATTTTAGCGCGTTTTTCACATGTTGTATTTTACAATAATGCAACTATTGAACTTTTTACTAACACAAAGTAGTGTGTACTGTACCACTCCTCTAAATGTACTACTATTGAGCTGAAAAGAAATAATGATACAAATTTGTATCAGCACTATAAAAAAAGGGAAAAAAAACGAAATTCAGGAAAATTTGTAGGAAAATTCGGGAAAACTATGGGAAAATTTAAATATGATTCGGCTCATCTAGGGCACAAATGCGACCCAATGCCGAAAACCCGAGATCAATTGGTTGCTTACTGGCTGAGAAAAAGGTACGACAAAATATGGAACGAAGACGTAGACGAAATTTGCGTCCTAATAGCGCTTTTGTTCCACTACGTGAAAAACGCGCTAAAAAGATATATTGATATATATAATATCTATCTAAATATGTTAAGGTTCATTTACCTACTTATAATAAGCAATTCTACATAACACACACATAATTCACCACAAACAATGTACATGTACTTTCTGAGTTATTTATACTTTCTAAATAATGAAATGTAAATTTGAATCTCATAGATTATAAAAATTAAAAGTTTTCCAAATCCGCTCTTACATTTATTTAAACCATTTTATAAGTAAGTCTTTATTATTTTCCATTGTCAGTAAGCTTACCTTGGTTTCTCAAAATTTCTTCAGAAAATATAAACTTAACCCATTGCTTTTTTCCTTTGATTTCCAAAAATAACTTTTTTGTATGTTTTAATGAACCAGTTGTTAATTTTTGGAACTTTAAGAAATATTTAGAGAGAGAGATATTTTCTGATATCAGTGTAAAGATGTATCTATTAAAAAACTTTCATTTTATTTTATTTATTTTGTTCTTTTGGGTTAACTTTATTTTATTCACATCTCTCTATCTGAAGAGAACAGTAGAATTCTCATAGAATATTATCGTTGCGTTCGTGAATTCAAAATGGCTGCCAGACTTAAATAATTCTATTCTAAATTTAAAACTTAATCTCAGTTTTTCAAATCTCGAGGTTAGAACCTATGACATTAGTTAATGAAATAAAAAGAGGTATTAGAATCCTTACTTCGCTTTTTTGAGATTCTCACGTTCTGTAAACTCTTGATGTATAAAAATTGGATGAAATAGATGAGACTTTTCAAAACTTTTACTAAAAAATGCAACGACGCATATCTTGGAATCAAACTACAGTGGCGTACTCAAGGGTAAGATTTGAGAGTTCAGAACCCTCCTACAGACTAATAAATTTTTGATTTTTAATACATAGATTACGCTCTTCAGTGCTTTCATCTTTTTTTTTAAAACAAAATATAACCCCTCCCATAAAAGAAGTCTGCATACGCCACTGCAGAAATATACGGTAAATTAAATTATTAAAATTTAAAATATGTATAAAAAATATGACACTATTCATAGTATGAAAAGCATCATATATAAACGTGTTTAATACCAATACTTAGAAATGCTCGTAGTTATTTTTCTACATGAACTAATATTATACTGTTTTTTACTCTTTCCAAATACACTTATGAGATACTAAATAATAGTATTTCAAAACTGAAATTTTTTCGAAATGATTTATGTTATGAAATAGCTGCATTCTTTCAGTTTTTTTTAACCCTTTTTTGCATGATTTTTTTTGTGTGAAATAAATCAAGGTGATGTAATTCATGCTCTACATTAAAGGGGCGGGAGAATGTTTCAAAAAAATCCTAGTGTAAATGTATAATATAAAATAATTTAAAAAAACAGGGATGGAAATATCCAGCATAATGCAAATTGACATATTAAGTACGATTCAAAATTAAAAAAATATATCTTTGTATCATTTTTATTTCTGATAATAGTTTAAAAACAATTACTATCCTTATTATTCTAATTTCATCTGCATCGTGGTACTCACCGTCAGGCCATCTTCTGATAGTCAACCGCCTTCTAATTGGTCCAAGTACTCTTCAATGTCCCTCTTTTCTAAATATCTCTAGAAAAATAACATAAACATACAGTATAAATCATTTTCGTCATACATTAGAAGCGAAACAACTGTACAGTAACATAACTTTCTGCCATATGGTTTAGGGAAAATTATTTGGAGTATTCGATATATATAAATTGCACAGAATAAAACAGAAACAAAAAAAAACCTTTTTTCCCCCATTCTGTATCGCTTATATTAGCAAAGGAACTCAGATTAGTTATAAAAAAATTTAAGAAATCGCACGTTTCTTCCCAGCGGAATGACAAGTTCAAACCCGCTATAATGATTGTGACAGTGGATTTTTTTTTATAGCTACTTTTCTTATTATGCAATAGTCATGGAAAAAGTTGCCAGCAACAACCAATTTACAGTACACCTGTTTGGAGTAAAATTTTTTTGTTCACTAAATGGTATGATGGAAGTTTCCATCATTATGCAAAGAAGGGTTAAATGTAATTTATTCATAGTTAGTTTTTTTTATGAAAATTCAGTTTTCCTTATTAAAATCTATTTAGTTAATAATATTAGTTTGTTGTTCCAATAAGTCAATCATTTGAGTTTTTTTAGGTTTGTTTCTTAGTTGAATTTGGTACTTTTTCAATAATCAGAACCATAACATCCAAGGTATATTTTCATATTTAATTGCATTTTAATGTTTCAAAATAATTTATACAAGAGAGAGAGATTTGACTGTGTGTAATTGGCTTTCTATCAATCTTATAAAATCACCGGCAGCTTTTTTTTTCAAAATTTTATTATCTTTATAATGATTTTTTGAAGATATTAAGAATAATTATTTTGTTTGCACATAAACTTGCATCATTTTTGGTAAAGAAAATAAACATGTTCTCATTCCAAGCAACTAAAAAAATCAATCATTTATAAACTCTATCATTAAAATACTGCATCTAGGGTCTTGTATAAATAAATTTATATGTGTAATATTTTAAGACATGCATAGTTTTTTGACTAAAAATGTTATCTATACCGTATTGTAAAATCACAAAAAATATAATTAATATGAATAGGCTAGTTAATCATATACAAGGTCTGTTAAAAAATGTATTCGACCCTTGGTCTGAAAAATATCTTGGTTATTTTGCGGGGTTAGGTTCCTAATCAAATTCGAAGTAGGCCCCTTGCTATTTCATACCTAGTCCAGAATTCCTTCCACTGTCGAACACTTCTGGAAGGCTTCCTTTTCAATGGTGTTCAACTCCACCAGCACGTTCTGTATTATCTCATCTGTATTCTGAAAAGGGGATCCTTTCAACGACATTTTCATTTTTGGGACCAGCCAGAAGTCGCAAGAAACAAGGTTCAGCGTTGATAGTGTAAAGTAGGTCCTACGCAACTACAAGATGAATTTTGTTCCACTGACAGAGACCTAGGAACAAATTTCGCAGCCACACTGAACAAGATCACCCTTGTGGAGAGATCTCAACTTGTTCAGCAATCTCTCGTATAGTTAAACGATGATATTTCATTATCAGATTTTCCTCCTTTTTTTAACGGCAGCTGCATTTCGAGCGGTTTGTGGCCTCCCAGAACACTGGTCACTTTCTACCGACTTGAGGCCCCTTTTTAATCGGTTAAACTCCTCTTTTTTTAATTTGTGTAATCCCCATAGCATCGTCTCCAAACCCTTGCTGAATCTTACGAATTGTTTCTCTTAGAAAATCATCAGACTTTTGACACAAAAAAACTGATGCCGCACCTCTTCTCAAGTCGTTCAATCCTCTTTAGAGAAATAAAAGTCCACCGAACACGTATAACAGCATTTCACTCGACTGGTACACTGGAATGAAATGAAAAAAAATTCAAGCACTTGCATTAAGCTATCACCTCTCACTGTGCTCAGTGACGCTGTTTTTAAGGTAGGATACTTTTTAAACAAGCCTTGTATTCAGATTTTCGTAGAGAATTACGAGTTTCAAGATTTTATCCAATTAAAAAAAAATGCTTATGTTAATTTAACATGGACTACTTTGCGTTGCGGTGAAGCAAACTTAATGAAGGGATATATTGCGCTGCGCCATTCAAATTCGATAAAAGGGTCTGCTAACATTCAACTGGTCTGTAGGAGAAAAGATGCCCCCTCTCATAAATTTTCAGGGTTAGGTCAGAAATCATCTCAAATGATTCCTTGCCAAATCCGTTGACTGCAGTTGCTTTTTCCATTCCCAGCCGAAATAGCTTATGGTTTCAGCATATCCAATCGACATAGAATATCATGGTAAGCGATGTTTGAATAAATGTGGCCCAACCCATTTCAAATGAAAAGACAGTGACGTACTGGGAACGGAAATACAGTCACAGACTAGGGATATAAGTATATTTAAGCTTTTATTTCACAAGAACTGACCCGCCATCTTACAGCACCTCGCCTTCTTTCTATTACCCTAAGCGTCTCTCAAACAGGTAAAAATTATCATTGAACGATTCCAATGTAGAAATATTAATATTGTCGAATGCTATAAAGTGTGTTCATATATATATAACTAATGTTTAATGAACCTAATATTGAAATGCCTAATTTTGTAATACTAATTTTGAATGAAACCCTAATACTGCAATTCCTAATATTTATATATTATTGGTGAATCATCCTAATACTGAAACGCTAATGTTAAATGATCGCAATTTTGAAATTACTAATGTTCAGCAATACGCTAATATTCAAATACTAATGCTGTGGGAATGACCCTTTAATATTAAAACACCTAAAGTTGAAATACTGAAGCTGCGTTCTTATACTGAACTATCCTAATGTTGAAAAACCCTAATATTGAAATACTAATGTTGAGATCTATTTGTTGAAATACTAACGCTGAAGTATATTAATATTAAAATACTAACATTGAATGATCTTGAATATTGAACAACACTATTTGATGCCGTTGCTTGAGTTCGAGTAACAGCCAGAGACCGAGTTAGTACAAATGTTTATATTACAGGAAATACTTACAGTTAAAATTTACCCTTAATTTTAAGTAGTAATGCCGGTATAAATGAAAATTATACCGGTGCTGACGATTGGTGCGTACCAAGACCTTGCGTTCGTCCGGTGCGCTTCCTGTTTACAGAATGCCCCCGTTGAAGGGGTGTAAAGTTTCAGTTGTTATAGGAAACGCGGGAAAGCTTAGCGCACTCAGTCACATTTAAGGCTACAGTGGACAGTAAAAAAAATTTTTTTTAATTTGTTACACACATGCTCCAAATTTTGACTGCCAGTATTTAAGTTATAACTAAAACCATATAAAAAATTTGGTGAGAAAAAAAATGAAAAGTTTTTAAGAAATTTAAAAAATTTTTAAAAAATTTAACGATAATTTAAAAATTTCAAAACGTTCCATGCGTTTTGATTTTTTTTAAAATTTCATATTTTTAACTGATTTAACTTCTTTAAGCAATTCTTTAGAAATTTATGCATGTAAAGTAACGTTTTATATGATAATTTACAAAGTATGGGTAAACGCAAATTTTTATATGAAATTTTCAAGAATTTTATTGACTTTATACATAAAAATGCATCCAAGAAGTTATAATTACATATTAGAAGAATACTTTTCGAAAGTTTTGTTATAATTGGACAAAAATTGCAACGCATGGAACATTTTGAATTTTGGTTTCGAGGCAAATTTTTGATTTTGAGAAAAACAGCTTTTTTTATTTTAAAGGAAATTAACTTAGCTTTTTATAAAAAAATGAAGATATAAATATAAATTTGAAATATAAAATCACTAATATCATAACAAATGTAAGATAAGTGCAGAATATATACATATAAGTGCAATATTTATTGTAACAGTCACATCGACATGTGGTACACATAGTGATAAAAATTGAAAAGTAAGCTGGAACTTTCTAATAATATCAGAAGTAAATTAGCAGAATGTATTCCATTATTATTTTATCTCAACCGGATAATATATTATATATTTCATAAATCACAATAAGTAAAAATAAAGTATTTCAATAGGATTAAATTACAAAAATTCAAAACAGTTTCGAGGCAAATTTTTGATTTTGAGAGAAACAACTATTTTGATTTTATAAGAAAATAACTGATTTTTTTAAAAAAAATTAAAGATATATAAGTATAAATTTGAAAAACACTAATATCATATAAACATAAGATAGGCGCAGAATATATATATAAAAGATTCTGTAATATTTATTGTAACAGTCACATTAGTACTCGTGGTATATATAGTGATAAAAATTGAAAAATAAGCTAGAACTTTCAAATAATATCTAAAGTAAATTAGTAGAATGTAATCCATCAACCAGATAATAAATTATATATTTTGTTAATCACAATGAGTAAAAATAAAGTATTTCAATACAATTAAATTATAAAAATGCAAAACAGTAATAAATTCAATTACACATAAAAAGAAAACTGTCGCTAAGTCTGAAAAAAAATTAAAAAGCACCGGCATTATAGGCTACATCTTTATTAGTAGTATTTCTTTTCCTTTTCTCTCTTTTCACAGAAATGTTTTGAGAAATGCGTCGTTTATCCTGTCTTTCAGCAATAGTCAAAGAAAAACTATCATTAAGGTTTGAGTCCTCTTTTGATTCAAGTGATTTCACGTAGCCCAAATTGTGCTTTTCGACGGCATCCGTAACTGCTATTTCTAGCCTCCTTTTGGACACGAATACCTCTTTTGGGCATTTTCGCCAAATGCAGCTATGCAGACTTTCATTACAATTCTGCGTCTTGCCTCCTACGCATCTTTCAAGAATGGTGTCTGAAGCTAAACGTTGGTAAACAGGCATAATTTTTTCAACTACTTGTTGCGACAAGCAAGTTCTCATGGAACTATGTGACCCTGGGGTTTCACCTTTGGCTATTGCTCTTTTATAAAAACACCATGATGATTCCCCTTCAAGACACTTACCATGCGTAGGCTTTTCGTCAGTTGAAGAGCAATGCATCAGGCTGGCATATATAGCAGTTTTCATTTTTTGGGCATTAGGAACATTATCTTTTATAGCTTTTCTGTAGTAATTTTGCAACTTTGTTATGTTTTTATCCGTAAGGCTTCCCTGCTTATGCCCACCAAGTGTCACCTTCCACTCTTTTACTTTGTTGCGTAACGATGTGCCTAGCCTCTTCGCAACATGATTCAAGCACTCTTCTCTCTCTCTCCTTTTCGATTTTTACCTCAGAACCATATACTTCATTTTCTGACAAAAATTGAAAAGTTTTCGAGTCGCCATCACTCAGCATGGAAACGAATCTCATTTGGCAATCACTTATTGACCATCTCCACATAATTAGTGTAGCATGCATCTCCATGGCTCCAGACGTTCCATCGAAATTTTTATCACACTCATCCATATGTCCTTTTTGCCAAATGTGAAATTCCGCACTATCGGCTCCCATATCTCGACCAGTAATTATGCAATTATGACAGTATTTCGACAATACTTCAAAGTCAAGAACAAGTCCACTAAGGACATCGATGATTATTCCTAATCCTAGGTTAGATGTATGTCCTCGCTTTTGCCATGTACCGTCATATGACACACTCACGTCAATGATTTCCTGATATTTTAGAGAAGAATCAACTTTTATGTGAGCTTCTCTAGCTGCTTGACGTGACATTCCGAGCATTTTTTTCTTTTCTTTGTTTTTAACCGATAAGTTGTGCATGCATTTGGCAAATGTTTTTCTGTGCATTGTTGGCATGTTGAGCACAGATGAAAAAGTTTCCAAAGCAGCATGCCCTCTGCCTATGGATAGGAAGGCACTCACCAGCTTGCTGTTAATATCATGTAAATTTTTAGACTCCTCTTAGAAACTTGAATACACTTTTCCATAGCTTTCATGGCATGATTCACATAAAAGTTCCATTTTTGTAGAATATCCCATGGATTGGTGTTGTTTTATAACAAGGGCACACAGTTTGTACAATATTTGCAAGGAACTTTTGGCAATAGTTCAGAAAACACAGCCTTGTGGGTAAAAATATAACTTGCCTCAGGTTGGGAAGATGTACTTGGGTCAGATAATGGATCCCTCTGTAATATAAAACTTTTTTTCATCAACAGTTTCAGGAGATTTCTGCCATCGCTTCTTGCTGTTTTCAGACAACATCTTCCTCCTTTTGGTAGGACGACCCTTAGGTTTCCTTTATCTCGATGATATAAGATCCATACTAATAATTTTAAACAATAAATGCGATTTAAAAAGAGCTTTAGTTCTGAAAAGAACTTTTTGTTTTGGAAAAATCAATATAAGGTTTGAGTAAACTTGAACGAAAAAGGCAAACCGAAGTTTGAACAAATGGTAAACAAATAATGTCAATTTAGGTCTCAGATACAGTTAAAGCAAAGTGTTGCCAACCTGAACTTGAAAAATTAACATTTAAAAATAAAAATTAGTGAGGCTTTGTCTACAGTAAATAAAATTTTTCCTGTCAAAATGCATGACAGCTACAATAGCACGACATTAGAAAATGTAAACAAAGGGGCGTGGTCATGGATGACTAATTCGAAACTATACCCCATAACTCAGTAAAAAATGCATAAAACCAAAAAAAATTTTTGCGTTTGATAGAGAGGCTAATAAAATATTATAATCAGCAAAAAAAATTTTTTCGATATTTTGGACAATTTTCCACATTTTAACTGTCCACTGTAGCCTTAAGTGAGGAGTGTAGAAAACACTAATGTTGAAAAAACTAATATCGAAATATTTAAAATAGCAATGTGTTAATGCTGAAATTTCCTTGTGT
Organism: Trichonephila clavata; assembly: GCA_019973975.1. NCBI lineage: Eukaryota > Metazoa > Arthropoda > Arachnida > Araneae > Nephilidae > Trichonephila > Trichonephila clavata. Next base: position 28,572 of record BMAO01008180.1, read on the forward strand.
TGAAATATCTAATGTCGAGACACTAAGCTTCAAATGAACGAAATATATGACTGTAACTAAAAATGTTACGATCTGCCGAAGTATTCTCAAATTACTGCCTAAAATGATTAATGAAATGAAAAATAATCAATAAATAACAATAGGGGTTTTTTTTTTCTTTTTTGCATTTAGATCCTAAAACTGTCATGTAAACAATACTTTAACTGCAACCTTTTTTTGGTGTTCTTCTCTTTTAATTTACAAGATCAAATTAATGCAACGATAAATTAGTGGAACACAAACTCTTAATTGAATTATTTCCCCTTGTCACGTTTTTTTTGTGCCTGAGAAAAATAAACTAAAGTCTTAAGTAAAATCTCTTAGTGAATTTTACTCTTTATGCCTGTTTTATGAAGCTTACATTTCTGCCCGATCATATATGTCGAGACATTACACAGTTTCTATTCGTAGCTTTCTCTTAAAACTTTTCCGCATGACTCTCAATGGCAGAAAACGTTAAAAGTAATGTGGAAAGATATAATTATATGTAGAAGAGAGCAGTAGTAAAATGGAAAAAAGTTGCACAGTCGAAAAACCCATTACCCGATAACAGCAGATTTTACGACGCATCGGCGATGGAAACTAAATCCATTTTTGCATCTCCTTCCCATATAAATGTAGAGGCAAATTATTTTAAGAAGCGATAGTAAAAAATTCGATCGATGCTCTATTCGAGAGATTTGTAACACTACACATTCGATAACTGCTTGATGAGGTAGACGATGGAATCAAATTTCAGTTTCTTTGTGCGTGTGCTAAGCTACAAAGAAGTATGTTCTTAGACTTGCAGCGAAATTATATCATGGCGCCAAAACTTTTTAACCAGTTAACTGTATTTGACGAGTATACTCGTCATGCAGGATTTTGTCATGACGAGTATACTCGTCATGCGTAAAAGGTAGTTGCCATTAGCTATTTAAATTGTAATTTTTGAGGAAAACAAAACGTATTCTTAATTTTTAGAATGTTTAGAATATTTTGAGGTCAGGTCGGAGTAAAAACAAATAAATAAATAAAAAATATATTAAATTTAAGATGAACTCTTGCGTTACCGCATGCACCGGCTGAAACAGCGTATAAGTTTTCATAATGAATTTATTGATGCGGGATCATAAGGTTTTTTAGATGTTAGTCTAAAAGGGGTAAAAGGCAAAAGTCGAAACGTTGATTTATAATAGGGTTCCTTCAGGAATGGTCAGCAATGGGAACAATAACAACGTTTAAATTCTTACCTTTATAAAGTATTTATCTTTTCTTGCGTTTTTCGAGTAATATATGTTTATGCTGATCATATAAATAAGTATTGTCAATAAAACAAAATTGACAACTTTATAACAAACTCATCTTTTTTATCCAATATCTTGCCAGCCACACTTACTCTGTGATTGACGAGTATTCTCGTCATTGATCTATTTCCGTGACACACATAGTTGTACTCTCTCAAACAAGGGCGCCACAGGTAACTAATTAAATTCGTTTTTAAAAAGTTAGTTTTGAATTTACTACTATAGGGAAGTGACGAAAATTTTGTGTGCAAATGTACCGCAATGTTTGAAACTGTATACTTATGAGATGAATTCAAATAATACACTCAAATCTTTGTTACTCCTAAACATTTGTATCCGGATGCAGCAAACGAGCATAGGGATGGGCAAATAGCGGTCCATAAAGGCAGTCAGAAAATCCGTCTAAATCCAAAATTTCCTTGTATAAAAAATTTTTCTGGGAAAATCTTTATAATATTTGGGTTGACACATATTTTTGCGAGCAAGGCTTTTCTTGCATGAAGATCAACATGAGTAAATGTAGATGCAAATTGACTGACAATAATTTGCTGGCGATGGTGAAAATTTCAACTCACAATCTCACTCCTGATTTTTTTTTAAAAAATACATAAGCGTGATGGAGGGTAAGTTGTCTCTTCAAAGTGATTCTAAAATTAAATGTGCTACTACAGGTAATAGGATTATAGCACACTAAACTGAATAAAACTTCCACTGTTTCTTTTAGTTTATATTTACTGATTTTTATATGCACAGTTTGTAATGGTCTTGCCTGCGCGTCTAAAGGTGTGGAAGGATTGGAAGGAAGACTATTCATCTTTCAAGAAACAATAAAATTTACTCACAATATTAACTACAACGCAAAGATAATCGATTAAGCTAAGAAATGCCCCCAATTAAAAACTATGCAGACAATCAACGAGGCTCGCGATATGTGAGAAGACTTTAATACTAAATGCACTTATTCGAGGCAATAGCTTTGACTTCTTAGCTATTTAACCTAGATTCAATCTCCAGTGTCGATTCGTCCCCTTAAGTAATTCAATTATTGAATATTAAATATCCGCGATTCACATTCAATTTGATTAATATCTGCTCCGAATAGTAGTCTATCATATCTCTCTCCCTCTAACCTGAAAGCCTAGACTATACATAGTAGTCTTAATTACATAATCACGTCTTCTTATTCGAAGAGTTCTATAATAAAATAATTTTCAAAGACCAGAAATTCCCCCCTCCCAAAAAGGAACTCAAGAGGAAAAAAAGGGGGGGGGGGAATCCCCAAAATTTGTTATAGGAGCGCGGATAGAACCGACACAAGTTTATACCTTTTCTGAGATGCAAAGTTAACTAATGAACGCAATCATATTAAGAAGTTACTGTTCTCCGGAATTCTCCGTTTTCACAATGTTCGAGCCAAAGGAACTGCCTACTCCTGGTCTAGCACTATATATATATATATATATATATTTGTAGAATTTTATTTGGGTTGACAGCCGTTTATTTCTTTGAATGGTCCTGCCAGTGATGGAAGTTGCGCTACAGTTCTTGAGATGGCGCGCAATTGGTCTGTCACATTCCGTGTGAAGTTTTCTCATTTGGAAAAAACCTCCTTACCTTGTTTTTCTGACTTTTCTTATTGCTAAGATTTCCTGAAATTTCAGTGTAATAAAAATATTATAATTTTCCCGCGATTTGTCAAAAAAAAAACGATTTTGAATACTTCAGTGCTTTTCAAACTTTCAATACTTGCGACCCAATATTCAATCATAATTTTCTCGCACCCCCTTCCCTACAATAACAATGTATTTAATTCAATAATACTGTAATTTTACGCTAAGGCTACAATACTACTTTTATCTCTTAAAAACCACCGGCGTATATAAACGTCTTGCTCAGAAAAGCATTAATGCCCATGGACGTATATATGCGTCTTTCCGAAGCACGAATCTTTTCTGTGCACTGCCAGCCATACAATTATTCCGAAGGCTTTCGAATGCATTAAAAGAACCATAACACTGTTTGCGAAGGATTTACTCGTGTTTCAGAAGATTTGCTTACTTATTCCTTTTCTCCCTCCCCACCGTACATCATATACGCGTGCGTACGTGGAAAACGATAGCATTGGTGAGCGAATCGGGTAACTTTTAATAGGCAATTAAGGTATCAATTATAAAGCGTACGAATTATCAAGAGAAGTGTTAATTTTTTAATATAATTGTATATACGATGAGCCCATGGAGTCACTGGTAATTATTAAACTTGTTCTTAACTTACTATATTTAAATTAATTATCAAATACATTGTGCAGTACTGATAAATTTATAACTGTATTATATCAGTGTAAATATGTAATTTATTATGTCAGAATGTATTTTGTTTGCTTACGTTCAGTAAATTAATATTTTTTAAAAGTAATTTTTTGTTTTCGACTTTTCAATATGCTCGCGCCCCCTTTGTACAGTTATCACGCTCCCTCAGGGGGGTGCCTCACAGTTTGAGAAACGTTGGCCTACTTATATTTTTTCACATCTGTGATCTGCCGGCTTCTGCTGGCAGGTTAAAAATCTAATGCGTGCGCGATTGGATCGCTTACATATTTGCCTCAATCAACACTTCCCTAGATTCATTTGTTTGCGTATGAAAAGTTATGGTTTCATACATTTTGAACATTATATAAAATTGTTTTTATAAAATATAATTCAATAATATATGGGAAGTGATATCATCAAGAAAACCATTACATTTGTATATTCCCCCCTATGTTCATAGAAATATGTAAATTATTATTAACCGTATTTATCATTGCGTTCACATTAACTTTCTTAACTTTACTTGATTTTATAGGATACTGATGAGATGTAAATTGGTGCAAATAAAGTTATTAGCTATGTCCGTGTATGTTGTTTTCAAATTATTTGTCCATTAAACTGCGTGTTTACTCATTGTATTAAAGTTCTATTTCGAAACTTTTCCCATGAATTATCTTTTGTGTGAGTTTACCTTTTACACTGAAGTTAGCTGATTATGTACATTCAAATACAAAAATATTATGCAAATCATCTTCAAATATTCTTTTGTAAATAAATTTAATATTTAAAATTTTTAAAATTATTTTACATGTTACTTAAGGTTACACATTCTTTTACATGTTACTTAATGTTATATATCATTTTATGTGTTACTTAAGTTATGTATGTATTTATATATTACATTTAGTATTATTATTTTGAATCTTAACGTAATAATATGCCTTTAAATAGGTATATTTCTTCAAAGCGTAAATTTCAGTCATCTCAATATTTTTTTTTTAAATTTCAAATCTAATAAAATTTTAACACTGTCTTGTATAAAGTAACTCGTTACGTACGTCATTTGAGCGAATAGTTCTTTTTATAGTTTGCTACTTGCTTTAATAGCCATAGTGGAAATATATTGTTTTCCTGTATATCGTATGCATTTTTAGAGAGTATCTCGAATAGTTTTTACAAGTAAAGTAACTGAAAGCTTGTTTCCTAATTTTTTTCATGAATCTAAATGAATCAGACAATGCTTTTTTTTTTTAGAAAATCTGTCGTTTTAACTTTTTTCTCTCTCTATTCTGATGAACAATGCCAAGATAGTTATTCGAATTAAATAATTAACTGTTATATTTCTTTACAGGGACTGGTCGTCAAATTCAAAGTTTTGAATGTAAATCTGTACTGTAATCTCCAGATGAATGCATAGTTTAAGAGGTAAGGATTTTTGTAATATCCATTCAGTTTAGTAAATTATGATTCTAGAAATTTAATAATCTTCGGGGTTTTTCCCTTGAACTCTGCTATATATTTCAGAATTTTTTAAAGAAAAATCTCGGTTATTAAATTTTAAAAAATAGGCCAAACACGAATTATATTTTTAGAAAAGAGTTTTATTTTATGAAGAATAAAATTATTCTTCAACAAAAGTTTTTTAATTTTTTATTTTTATACTATGCATTTATGTAGCTTTTTTCCTTGGGAAAGTTTTGAGTTGAAAAGGGGGTCCGTGGGGAAGTTTTGACTATAAAAAGGGGTCCATGAACTAAAGAAGTTTGGGAACCAATGACTTAGAGATTTCAAATTTTGTGAGATTATAAAAATATGCTTAAGAAATAATTTAGGCCAAGATAATGTATTTGTGATTTTTTGTCCGATTTTTGTCAATTGAATCGTATTGTATCCCCTTAAACATAAAACTAAATACAAACTCAACTACTTCTTTAGACTTATAGGAACGTAAGTATTTTATTAGACTAAATATTGCTTGTAATTTCAATTTCAACAAATGTATAGTCCGAGTGAAAAATTTGTCAGAAGAATTTCAGTAAGACACTTGTTTATCCTCGATATAAATTTCCAATTTGATCAGTTTTATGGAAACCAGTTTACCTAAAGGGCATCCAGGTCAATTCTTGTTCATAAAAATACAGACATATCCCAGTAACATTATTTCATTTTTGCGTGACTCCAGGGACAGACCGGAAAATACATTCATTCACTCGACCTGATTGCAATGAAATGAGTGCCAAAGCAAGAACTCATTTCAAGCATTCTGCTTCGATTCTTCCTGGAAGCCATGCTATTAAATTAAGTCAAGCATTCGACTAAAATAATATGGATAATTCAAACTAAAACTTATTTTAGTTTCCATTTAAATTTGTTCAATTCGATTGCTTTGATTTTAGAAGATTGAGCTATCACACAGAAAAACTCGATTGGAACCTTGTAACTGATTTCTCACAGAAAAAAATTGGCTAATCATTTCTCAAATACATTCATAACTACTTTATAATAAAAATATATACTCAAATTAGATAGACGGGTAACTCTTTTTTAACACGGTTCTTAAAATATTCAGTAAAATGTTAAGCAAATCCTTGTTGCTACAAACATGTGTGACTTATAGCATGTGGCACGAAATGGAGCATGGGCGGCAGTGGACCCTGCCTTGAAGAACCAATGGTGTTGAGGACAGTGTCTGAGGGATCCGGGTGCGAAATGATTTCATTGAATTCTGCCACTTAAATTACTTTAACTCATTTCTTTAAGAATTTCTGCAAACAAATTTGAAAATAAATCGAGTGTAAGCCAGTGCTTTTCAAACTTTCAATGTCAGCGACTCAAATTTCAACCATAATTTTCATTGCATCCCGATCCATACAATAACAATGTATTGAATGCAATAGTGATGTACTACAATGCTAAGGCTACAATACTACTTTAATTACAAACCGTATTAATTACAAGATAATTATTAAATTTTGGAAATAATTTTGTATATGAAAAGCTTATAGGAAAATTCGCTAGTAATTATTTAACGTGTTCTAATCTTGGTTTTGGTAAATTAATCTTATCATATACATTCTAAAGTATTTATACATTTATATCAGTGTAAATGTGTCGGAATGTATTTTGTTTTGCTTCTTTTCAGTAAATTAAAAAATTTTACAGTTATCTTTTATTTTCGACTTTTCGATATGCTTGCCCCCCCCCACGCAGGTTATCACGTCCTCATATGGGGTGCTCCTCATAATTTGAGAAACGCTGGTGCAAAGGGTAAATAATGTCTTCTTGTAATGTAAGCCGACACTAGCAGGTGTACACGGTACGCGGGTGACCAAAACAAAAAGGCTGACGCATATAGTTCTATAGATCAAGCAATATATTAAAACTCTCATTTTTACACCCGGCGATTTTAACTTCCACTCGTAAATTTCGATCTTATTTTTTGAGTTAAAAGTGCGCGTTATACACCGGATTTTACGGTATTATATCAATATCAGCTGTAGCCAACCCGCGGCTTGCCACGATTTTTTGTGTGGCCGAGAGTTCTCATACTTTTAGAAATAAAATATCAGCCGTAAAAATATTGTAGTGGCAACACTGCTTTGTTACCACTAGTACTGGTAACACTATTCTGTATTATCAATTGTTGTTGTTTTTGAAGACCTTCGCGTTGAATCTTAACTACGGACCTAATAAAAATATTTGGAATCTAGCAGAAGATATCCCCTTTTGAAAAAAGGATCCTATATAAATTAAAATTCTGTTTCAGTTCCACATACTTATGTGAATCGTTTTAATCAATGAACACAATTCAATCAAAAATCAGATCTTGACTTAAAGATTGCAATCTCGAAGATGCGATAAGATTGGGAATATCATCTTATACGCCTGGCTTTGAAAAATTAGTGGATAAGATGCAATGCCAAAAATCAATCACATTAAATGTAGCTATTTTAAATTTTTTGTTAACTTTTTAGTATAGGGTATTGTTTGATGCTTATTACTGCAATAAAATAAAGAAATATTAAGTATCTATACCTTTTTAAATGCACCCTCCAGTGATTTCCTATTTGTCAAATGTGTCCAGACGAGAAATAAGGTTAGAACCCCTGCTGTAGAAGGTACCACGTTAAATATCTGCTAAACAATATGCGGCATTTGAGATCTCACTCGGCAATAGCCAAGATTTGTTAATATTTTTCAATAAAATTTGTAGTTACAAGCTGTGAGTGGAATTTTTTTTATTAACTTTATATATATATATATGTATGCATTAATTTTCGATCCCAAATTGACTCTGAAAACATGCAGGATAGTAACAGCGAATTTTAATGTACAAATACAAGGTTATTCATAATTTTCTCAAGGGTTTCGAAGCACTATAGTAAAAAAAAGCTAAGACGCGCGAATACAGCGGGGGAAAAAACACGTGAAAGAATACAGAAACAATTCAAGTTTAATTTGCATACTTGAGTGAAACCTTGGTAACATGGCATGCATCAATACGATAATCCAGTTCCTGCCGCATTCTACTCCGAGAATGGTACTATTAACGTTATTAACAGTACGTATTTTATCCGAAAACTTAATCTTTTACACAAGATCAAGTTTTCGTAATTCCCTCAACTGCATGAAATAATTCCTTCATCAATCCATCTCGGGTATTTTCTTATAGTAGCCACTGGAAGTTTCGTGTACAGTTCAATTTATTGCAGAAAGTTTGAGAGTTTATGCAAGACGTTCATCTTTGATTTTGGCATCGCACCTCTGAAAAGGTTTAATTATGTATATTCCCTTATGTAAATTGAAATGTAAGTCAATATAATATTATACTTTTTTATGAGTTTAGGTTTTGTTTGCAAAGAAATCAGAGAAGAATGACAGTCTGGCACAAGAGCTATTACCTTACTCATATCCATGAAAGAGACAAGTTTAGGGGATTCAGCGCATGTTTGTGGGCAATTATTTTATTTATGTATTGTGTGTGGATGTTCTGTAGTTCGCCGAAGAGGAACTGGTCATATTATTTATATGAAGACATTATTCGTGATCAAACTGTTTGTCCTTACACTGATGCTGTAGGAGGATTCCTTCATTTCAAAAGACCATAATTCTGGACCACAGTTCAGTCGATAGAAAAGTTGACTGGAGCTTTCCCAACTTAAGCCCAATTAAGGGCGATCAGGATGCTCTGGCGAAATATATTATTACATTTAACCATTTTCCGTCTATTATTAGGGTTTTGAACTGCCCAGCGGGTTGACTCAATTAATAAATACTATCGGTTTGAGAATGGAGCTTCGCCTTTTTGCCTGTATAACCATTATGGGTGACTCCATTCCATATTGAAGCTCATCAAATGCTGAATTCGATTTTCTTTTGCATTGTTTTGATTTGTACCTTTTCAAGATTTAAAATAAGGTTATTTTTCTTTTGTTTCCTAATTCGCGAAGCACTGTTAATGCTTAGTGTCGTTGTCACATGTAATTAAATTCCAAACATTGAAAATTTCCCAATCACAATTTTTTTTGGGAGGGGGGGGGGGTTCTTTAATACATGTAAACGAATAAATGTTGCTAATAACCAATTTTATAATTTAATTTTAAGAGCATAAGAATTTTATAGTTAATTCTAAAAACAACTGCATTCCCTCATATTGGCATTGATTTTTATATTTCCGGTGTGATTCAAGAGTTAGAGTTCCTACAAACAATTTTAACTCAAACTAAATTTACTATGAAAGTATGCATATCAAAACTGTCTGTAGCTATCCCAACTGAAAGAGGTTGATAAAGTTATTTAAGCTGTATCAAGTCATAGTGCTATATCCTCCTGCAGGGCTTGGACGCTCTACACTATTGTATTGGTTATTGTACTAATAGTCGCACAATACGACTGTTCAATAAAAAAAAAATTTTCATTAATGAATCATTAACTTTTTCAATCGCGCGGGCAAACGTACAAAGCAACGAAAATACTTTTTTTTTTCGGTATTGTCTTTCGAAAAATAAAACTGCTAGCAAAATATCTGTTTTTGAGTTAAAAATTTTCGCATTTGTAGATTTCAAACCTAATTGGTGATTTTATAATAAAATATGCGTGTGTTAAAGGGTCTATTGATGCTATGAATAACGGCAGACATATAGTAACTGATAATGTGCACTTGAATCCGATTTTGCTGATACTTACCACTTTCTTTAATAAAATTTGAATTAGAATACCTTAGTTTATAATTTGTAAATCAAAATGTATTTTTCCAATAGAAAGATATACACAATCTTTTTTTTCCTTTTAAATTTCAAATGCACAATTTGTGCAAGGGTTATAAACAGAAAACCAATTACAAAATATGATCATTGGACACTGATCTAATTGCAACTTTTCTGTTTCTCTATGTGCATCGTTATTTTTATGCTATTAGACATTTATAATGGTTATAATGCTAATTAACATATTGTTAATTATGTTATTTAGAGAAAAGAAATACTCATAAAAGAATCTGATTCTGTACAAAAAAAAAAGGTTATTGAACAACAGGATCAGTGGAAATTTAAAATACGAGGCACATTCATTTTGTTCCACCGCAACCGCAGCTGTAGTATCGCAGTTCAACGCTTGCGCACACATGTTTTTGGTTTATTGTCAGTCCAGTGACATCATTACAAACAGACTGATGTTTTTACACGTGTTAGAGAGCTCTCAAAATGCTTAAGACTATTGTCTACCCCCACCGACTTTGAAATGTTCTATAATTCATTTTTTGACCGCAATGATTGTTAAGTCAGTTGAAACTCATCGTTAACTTGTAAAGATTTATAATGGAAATGTAATGAGTGATGGAATGGTGAGAAAGTGGGTTCGTCACAGAATGGGTGGCCTTATATCGTCGATGATGGTTCAGATGAAAAAGTGAATTACAGAATTCGTGAAAACACAATAAGATTGTTTTGTGATAAGTATCCACTAACCGCTGTTCAACAATGGCTGTCTTTACTGGCGGCATCTTTCTTTGAAGAGAGTATAGACAAGTTAGTTTCCCGATGACAAATGTCTGAACAATGATGGTAACTATGTAGAAAAATAGTTTCACACATACTCTTTAACGTAAAAATAAATTTTTTTTTGAAACAAAAAAGATTTGTTTATGTGAGTTTTTCCAAAACGGTACTTAGTTTCCGGACACGCCTTATAGAAAGTTTTTTTAATGATTTCGCTTTTTGAAGGCAACGTCTAATTATCGAATTGAAATTGCTCTCCAATTCTTTTTCACGAACTATGGTTATGAAAACAGTTATAAGAAAATAACAAACAATTTTACTAACAGAAACATAATTTTTCGCACTTACAAACGATTTTATACATTTTTAACAAAAATGTGTTTATACCAAACGATATTTCGAGGAAGTAATAACGAATCAGAACATCCACTCTCGATACAAGTAATCGAAATCGCAAATGAGAGAAAACTATTTTGTTTAGGAACAATCAATAAAAAACAAATCGGAACTCAGTCTTTTAATAAATATAACTATGCTGTAGCACGAACGACTTTTTTTAAAAATCTGTTTACATTGTTTTTTTTTAACTGATTGGTTTTTTGCTGTTGCTGCTAATTGATCGACCACAACTAATGCTTGTGGTGACTAATAAGTATTCAGAACTAGCATTAAAAATCGGTTGTTTTTTCCCACTTTTTTATGTCAGATGTTATAAGCATCTGTATCCAATTTCGTATAAAAAGAGGTTTCAAAAAATTAAAAAAACCATGACTATATATGCATTTTACAGTCATCAGTTTTTTTGTAAAAATAATCTATCGTTATTTGCTACCAACCCATTTTAGAACACGATTGTAATACACAGCCTTAGCATACCCATTTCTGCATGCAAATGTCAACATGCACAGAAATACACTCAAAGGATTAATTTTTGTGTATGCATCATGCTGAATAATAAGTCAGTCTGTTTCGTCTATATAATTTTCATATCTGAAAAAGTTTTCTCCGTTTTGGTTATCATACAAACAAAACTTTGTTGCTAAGTATCGATTGAGCAAACATCATTAGACGCACGATTCGCATTCCATGGTGTAGCATGCTCTCACTGCTTTCGTTTTTTCCCCCTTCCTTTTTTAATTCTTCTCCTGATTTTTTTTTTTGGATCTGGAAACGAAAGGGATACGAGTGGAATATGTTTGGGGGAAACAAAAACAAGTATAATTGAGCATGATAATTTAGCCAAGCGGTGACGACTTGGCGAGCAAAATGTGACACGCTATGCGGTACGTGTAGAGAGAACTGTAGCCTTAGCAACGAATGACATTCCACAACTTTTGACTTGGCCATCGACCGAACTGGGCTGCTTGCAAAAGAGAGAAATTTAAAAATCTGTCTGGGTCACTTTAAAAAACGGTTTAAATTCTCAAATGGGACCCTTTTCCAGACAATGATTAAATATAGACTTTAAAAAAAACCAAGCTTTAAATATAGCATTTTAATCAAATATATCATTTTTAAATATCAATTTAAACTTTATTTTAAATAAATTATAAAATGCTTCTTTGGTGCATATTATGATGTTTGAGAAATGTTAGTTAAAGGCAGTGGTCTTCAAACTGTGTTCCACGGAACCCTGGGGTTTCACAAGGTATACCCAGGGGTTCCATAAATCACAATAAAAAAATCGAAAGGAAACTTATAAATATGTATAAATATGTATGGAAAATGGATTCACGTTCTCTAAGGTTTGTATAATTACAAGTATCTAAAGCTCATCCCCTATTAATTAAAACTGAAAGTTTTATTTACATATAATAAATTTATTTTCAACACTTTTTTATACAAATTTTATTATAATAATAAAAGAATATTAAACTATTTATCTTTTTAAATATTTCCTACTAGATAGCAAATGTTCTATAGTTTTTATACTCGTTAGTTAGCGCAATGTCTTTCAAAACTAAATAGTTTTCTAATGGTAAATGAAACTTTTTGTATTTGTGGGGGGAAATATCTATAGTGGAGAGGAGACAACCTATCAACTGATTCGATATTTTAATCTAAATTTCAGCAAGAGCAATTCCTAAATTTTAGGTTGCAAATTCATGCAAAAATCGTAATACTTCTCACACAACTATAAATATTTTAATTTCCATTCAGAACATTGTGTAAGGGAAATATATTTCTTAACGTGAGTGGGGCTACAAAAACGAAATATAAAAACACATTAAATGCAATTGCATTATATATTCTGAGTTTAATCTCAAAAGACCTAGACCAAAAATTTGTGTAAAAAAAAAGCCAGCACATATCCCAGTCACTAAATATAATGCTTGAGTAGGTGACACTTGGATCACAAATTAATATTACTAATGTGTAAACTTTATTAAAAAATTAGAATAGAATTCTTTAATAATAAATACAACACCTTTTTTTAAAAATTACCTTTACATAAAGTATCTATAAGATGTTAATCTAATTTAAGTATTATTTTGATATATATTCTTCTAAGTATGTATATGGAATGTGGCTCCTTGAGAACACTTTCTAGCTCTAGGAGTTTTACGAAAACACCTTTATGTTCTAGGGCACAGGTTCCCAGACTTTTTTGTCTCATAGACCCCTTGGCATGTTTTTGGTTTGGCGTAGACCCCCTATTTACCTTATACTGATTTTTTTTTCAAGTTTATCAATTTAAATGTCTTCTTGACAGCTGGTATAGTGCTACTTACTTCAAAACATTTAAATTTCTAACTGTAGTGAAGAGTATAATGTTTAAAACTTAAGAAGCACACACACATCTTACTTAATTAAATTAAAGTTTAATTAATACATAAAATTTTTGTTACATAAAGTAACTGAACAATAAACAAATGCTTTTAACAGGAGGGATGAATCTAGTGTTTCAATAACAAATTTTCTACATTTGGCATCAATCTTGTCAGATTTAACCCTAAATCTCATCGGTTAGTATAGTGTCCAGTCTTTTTTTTTTTTTTCTTCTGGAATTTGGCAATTTTGCTGAAACTCCTCTCTAGGAACAGCAATTAAAAACTTTCTCAAGATATTCCATCATTAGAAGGATAAATAACAGGAATAGCTTTCTGAAGCCAAAAATGCTGATATCAGTTTCTAAACTTTACTTCAATATCCCCGTTAGTGTCTATTCCTATCAATTCTTCTCGTAGTTTGACATTCCTTTTTCGATGCGACCGTATGAATGCATTGCCTACTTGGTATCACTATAATCAAAACATTCTCAAATCTTGTTTCAAAATCTGAATAAAGGACTTTTAAATATTAAACGTATGTTAAAATGTCATTTTCCTGGCAGATTGTCTGTGACAAATTGAGAAACTGGGAAAATTTGAAAACGTTAATTTTTTACTCCTTTTAGATTAATTCTGGCAAAAAAACGCCGAAATGATGGTTGTTTTAATAATATTAAGGCTGTTGCCTAGGAACTGCAAATTAACCTCATTAAATTTGGAAAATATATTTGTTAAATAAGTAATTTATTGTTGATTAAATTTTCTTTTAAAATTAAAGTCATGATCTGGTTAAATGAGAGCCATCATCATAGATCCCCAAACTATTTTTTCGCTGCCATGGACCCCTTGGAAGTCGTCATAGACCCCTGGGGGTCCATATAGACCACTTTGGGAACCACTGTTCTAGGGGTTCCGTGAGGTTGAAAAAGTTTGAAGACTACTGGTTTAAGGTATTCAACTGCGTTTAGAGCCGCGATTTTGAAAAAGCGTATGTATGAATAATGTTTTAGATATCTAGTGTCAACTGGATTAGAATATGCATCTACAATTGTTGTAAGAATATTATCACAATAAAAATTATTCAAAAGCAATTTTTTTTGGCAAAAAAATTAAGAAAACCTGACATATTCTCAACATTTCCTTTTATGAAAATAAAAGGAAATCGATAATAATATTTTTCTAAAAAATTTAGCAAACACTTTTACACAAAGCCTGGACTAGGTTTTTTGAAATGTATAATTTAGAGGTGGATTTATATTCATATTTTAATATATCAGAATGTAAAGAAATTTCAACTAAATACATCGGTTATAATTTCAACTGATAGTATCTCAGAAAATATAACGTGAGTCTTTCAAAAATTCTAATTCTAAGCTTTGGAGAAAAGTCTCAGGTATATATAAGAAAAATATTATTATAGTAGCATTTTCCATAAAAGGAGTGTTGTAATCATTAAGGAGGACAATATTCCTCCATCTGTGTAGCCTCTTGGAAAGGTCGTATCTACCCATCCAGGTAAAGATGGAATAGTTCGGGTTGTTACACTAAAAACTACAAAGGAACTATATCAAAAACCTATTGTTAAGCTATGTATATTACCTGTGCATCAAGAATAAATTCTTGATGGGTGAGAGTTATGTTGGAATTTGCATATTGTTCTTTATTTTATTATTTTTGAATGTCTAATTTGTATGGCAACGGTAAAATGCAGATTTCTCCTACTATTTATACTGGTGCATCTGGCACCATAGTTTGTAGTAAATGAATTGCGGAAAATTAAAGAGAATGGACTGCAGTTGACTGGTTGTTCTTTTCGTCTTGAATTACTCTGAAGTCCGTACAAGGAGTGTTTTGAAAATATATAATTTTTTGCCCAAAAATTGCATTTAAATAATTTTTGTATTGTAATAATATTTTTGAAACAGTTTCACATATGTACATTCTAATTCTGATGACACTAAATATCAAAAACATAGTTCGTTTATACGCTTTTTTTCAAAATCACAATTCCGAACGTAATTGGGTACTTAAAATATCAGTATGTAACAAAATCATAATTTTCTGTAAATTTTCTTTTAATTTTAATTATTTAAAATTTTTACATAACGAAATTTTGAGGTACATTTATGCGTCGGTGAAAAAAAAACTATTGTACTTATTCTTCAGTAGGAATAAGATGTTTAATTTAACAATAAAGCTAATAATATCTGCATTAACAAAATTTGTGATTTATAAAATAATATATGCAATTAATAATTAATTGTTATGCCGAATTTCCTTATTATCTTTTTCAAATATCAGTTTAAACATTTTATATAAGTTATAACTTTCTTTGTGTATATTGGTACATTTAGATGTTAGAGCTATGTTAATTTGTATAAAAATAAATAAGTAATGCAGTCATTTTGATTAAATTTTAAAAAATTTAAATTTTCGCATAGCGAGATTTTGAGGTATATTTACACGTCTTTGAAAAACAAAAAACTCATTTACTTTTAAACCAGTAGAAATGAGATGCTTCAGCCAATAATAGAGCTAAAATATCTGTATTGACGGGAAAAAATGTATAACTTATAAAATAACGTATACCAATATTTAAATGTAACATCCACCTATTTTATATGCCCTTAACTTTAATGTAATTATAATTAGTGTAATATATATATATAGTTAATATTTTGCTTAGTATGTTATTCGAAATTTAAAAATCTCTTTTCAAATTGGAATAAAAATGTAATTATTTTTTTCTATTAAGTTTACATTGCACATCAGATGGTTGCAGTATATTTAAATAATTGAACTTGAAGCATTAAATTCTCATATATATATATATAATTTTTTAACTGAATTAAATAATTTTGTGAATTATATCAGGAATTTTCAATTTTTTTTAGATTTATAGAGACATTAGACATAACAAACAATACATACAAATGTTCGATATTCTTACAAAATAGGACTTTTCAACAGAATCTAGATCTACAAAGCAATGGTTTACAATCCTTGTCATAGTTTCCCTTTTATGTTTAAAACTTGAAATTTAATAAAATTATAGTAATTTTCAAATTACTATTTAATTTTTAAACTGGTAAAATACATCACAAGATTGAATTGAACAATTTTTAATCATATGAAATTAATTACATTATAATTTAACTATTTTCAAACAAATTCTTAAAAAGAGCCATTACTATTAATTTCTTATTAGCTAATGTATTTTAAATATTGTAGTGAAAAAATTAGACGTATTATTTATCTGTGCTTTTTAAGAGTACCAAAACCATAAAACTAATTTTTAGACAATATTTTTTTTGTATATTATATCTATGGGAGGGAAAGGTTATTCTTTTTAAATACATAAATAATCTTAAGTAATCTTTCCTTTTTTTCAACATGCTCAAAATCTAGAGATCTAAAGCAAATATCTCTAAGGACTGTATCTCTAAGGAACAGAATTTTTTTAAAAAAATTTTGAATTCATTATATTTACAAATATTTGATATTTCTTTGTGACATGCTCTGTTTTAAATCCGAAATTGTTTTTATATCATAAGAGACTTGTCACACAATGTTATATATATATATTTGTTCAAATAAAAGTTTGAAACCTTTTTATGGCGACGCTTTTGTAAAATATTGCTGAAAAGTCATAGTAGTAGTAATCTTAAACTCCATCCAAGGAATAAAGAAATTGAAACTCGATGGAGGGAACAATTATAAGCAATTTTAAGTTTCATGAATGCTTATATGGGTGAAAAATAATGTAAAATTGCTTTAAAAATATATGCATTGTGTATTATAATTCACAAAAAAAAAAAAAATGATTAATTTTTGCAATAATAGATTTTACTTACTATCATTTTCATGATGAAACTTTGTTTTTGTTTACTGTCATATTTTAAATTTATGTCTTTAAAAAAAAATGAAGGGAAAAATTGTAATAATATACTGAATACTAAATTATATAAGTACACATATATGAATCAATAGCGTACGCAAGGATGACCCCATCCTTGAGTACCCTTGTAATGAGGGACTTTTCCCCTACTTTCCTCAAACCCCTCTTGTCTTCTCACGGTCCCAGCTAGATGTGTGGGAGGAACTAATTGATCAGACGACATGATTCACTAAAATTGTTTTATTGTCACAATATTCAACACAGACACAATAATAATCCCATTAAGATAGTTTTGATGAATAACTAGAGAGCGAAGGTGAGACCAGTTAGTTAGCATGGGGATAATATTTACGGATATCCAACTAATTTCTACGATAACTTATACAAGCTCGTTTTTAACTCGGACGCGCATTAACAATTTACTCTCTATTTAAATAATGAGCACAATACCTGAACTCTTGTAATTCAAAAGTCATATAGCTGAGGCCTTGAACGCTTGATCACCTCGCCTCCGAGCGATCCTCACTTTGGTAATCTTTAATTCTCACTTTAATAATCTTAGATTCTCACTTCACTAATTCTCAAAACTCGCTAATACAGAATTTATATAATAAACTTAATTTGCATAATCACATTTTCTTATCTTTGGTGAAAGTTGGTTGAAATAATTATTTCCCTTAAATAATCCCCAAGGAGTTAGTTAGAGTCGCATATAGATCCGTCACACCCTCTCCCCTCTCTCGCCTGATAGAAATACAGATTTTAATTTTTGCCATAGAGATTATTAGCCCCACGACGCTTTCGTCTACGGGTATTTTTTAGAATGCAACCTTCCCCACCCCCATAACAGAGGCCTGTGTACTACTATTATTAACTTTTATTTAAAATCATTTATTTATTTTATAAATGCCACACACTACTATATCACTTACGCCATTAGTGCACGTGCTCTCCAATATTTTTCGACAATTAAGACTAATTAGTGCAGGGAGTACGATCAAATTTTCAGTGGTCATAGGCTGACCAGAGTCACAAAGAGTACAGTCCGGTGGGATGGCGATAGCAATTCTTTAGAGATGAGATCTTAGACAGTCATGCCCTGTCAAAAGTCTAAAATGTGCTACAGCAGCTTTTCTAGGAGCCCCAGGGCGGGTTCTCGTTCAAGAATTTAAATTATCAAAGCTCACTACTTTTGTAAATTGTTAAATTATCCCAAATAAAAATTATTATCTTTTGGAAAAATTGCATAACTTTTTTTTAAAAACTCTAACATTTTGTTCTTAAAAAAATTGAGAATAGATAGTAAATCACATAATGTGACATTGTGAACCGATATTTTAGTGTTGATAAAAATGTAATCAGCTAGCCCAGAATCTGCAAAGCGAGGGTCGCGAGCCGCATACACCTCTTTGCGTAGAAGGTTGTGGCTCTTCAGTCTTCTACTTCTATGAATTATTTTTAAAAAAATAATTATACCTATTTAAAAATTATTTAACTTTCTTTTTTTTCCCTTTATAATTAAGTAATGAAAAAATTACCTGTATTTACATACATATTCAAATATTCGACTGGCTTAAGACAGTGCTTCTCAAACTTTCAATATTTGTGACCCAATATTCAATCATAATTTTCATCGCGCGCCCCCCCCCCCTCAAAACAATAACAATTATTGAATTCAATAATACTATACTTTGAATCTAAACCTACACTACGACTTAGTGATACCAGCGTATATAAACCTCTCAAACAGACAGTGTTTTAATTGTGTCCCGGATGTATATATACGTCTTTCCGAAATACGATTTTGCACTGCTATCCATAAAATTATTCCGAAGGCTTTGGAATGCAATAAAATGACCTTGAGAGTGTATGGAAAGATTTACTTATTTCACACTACTCGTATTTACTTCTTTATTCTTTTTCTACCTCCCCCCCCCTTCTGATACACTACATACGCTCGCCTATGTGTTAAACGGCGGCATTGGGGAGCGAATCACGTAATTTTAATTGGCATTTAAGGGATTAATTACAAACCGTACAAATAATCAAGATACGTGTTAATTTTTGTTTTAATTTTATATACGACAAGCCTATGGGGTCGCTGGTAATTATTAAACTTGTTCTTAACTTAGTATTGTTAAATTAATTATAAAATGCATTGCACATTACTGATATATTTATAAGTATTATATCAGTGTAATGTGTATTTCATTTTTTTTTTTTTGTCAGAATGTATTTATTTTTTTTTGTCAGAATGTATTTTATTTGTTTATTTTCAGTAAATTAATAATTTTTTAAAATAATCTTTTGTTTTAGACTTTTCGATACGATCGCGCCTCCCTTGTAGAGTTATCACGCCCCTTAGGGAAGGGGGTGCCCCACAATTTGAGAAACACTGCCTTAAGATAGTTATTTAAGATAAGTATTTCTATTAGTAAAATTACTTTTCATTAACAACTCTTATTGAGAGGTAGTGAAAATATTACAATTATTACTAAAGCAGTAAAAGTTCAATTTATTGGTTAAAATATCGCTATGATAAGACATACCTTAAAGAAAATTTCCAGCAGCGTTTACTTAATTTCGTACATAATTTCATCAATAAATTAGAGAGCACTTTGGATTTTGTACAAGAGAGGCACTTAAGCACCCAACAGAAGTGTCAAAAACATATGCCGTATTGTATAACTATCTTTAAGATTAATAAAAAGGTGTTGAAATTACTTTCGAATGCAAGAACAATCGAAAATCAGTTTTAATTATTAATGCAAACATAAAATTCTAGAATAAAGCCTTCACGTTACAATTGGCAAAAAAATTTCTTTCACGAAGCCTGAAATTTTCCCAGTGATTATTCTTGCACTGAATCATAGAAATATATATATATATATATATATATATATATTATATATATATATATATATATATATATATATATATATATATATATATATATATATATATATAGTTCTTAGATTTTGGACAGTTTAAAAATATTACTATAAATAAAATTGTATTCAAATATAATAAAAAAAATGTGTGTGTGCTCACTTGACCACATGATAGAAGTGAAAACTTTTGATTTGTTCTGGGCAAAAGAATTCGATTTTTCGGCATTTTCACATGTGGCGTTAAGAAGTTCTCTTTTTCGTGCCCATTTCATCGTGGAGGTTTTTTATTTCATACATTTTCTGTAAAGGGCAATGTTTAAATAATTAGGCATTCTTATATATCTATAGAAAAGTAGATACGATTTAAATGTCAATTAGTCGTATTTCTTTAAAATACTTATATGTAAATTAGTGATGTAGATTTTATATTTATAAATTAGTATATATTTTTATATGGAACTTGACGTACTATCGCAACAATACCAACGTTCAAGGTAACTCGCCAAGTTGGCAACCTCAATTTCATCTGTGTCGTACGCGCTGAATTTGGCAACCATGTGCTTCCTTTCATATAATGTTGCCAATACCGTTGCGATAATACAGGAGTACCGTTTATGTAACTTTTATAAAGCCGTATACAATGTAAGGCCAGGAAAACGTATGCCCTGAGCTCTGCTTACATTCTTAAAGTTCTTTAAAGAAACAAAGGAGCAAACAAGTTCGTTCTTTTTCTCAATTAATGCTTTTATTTTCTCGTATAATCTCTTAGTTGTCATCACTAATATAAACCAAAATACTGGCAACTTTCTCGCCAATTAACTTCAATGAAATTTCAGATTGTAATCCTTTTGGCCCATTCTTGCGCTTATATGCTTTTTCTACTGAATCAAAAAATAAATCTCATGTTTCGTTTCTTTTTATCTTCATTCTCTTACATAAGAAAATAATCTTCCTTTTTTCCCCAATTATTTTCGCTTGCGCTTCTCTCGTTCATTCGCTGGAGTTAAGTGGAAGTGGGCTTTATCACAGTCATATTTAAATAAAGGAAATAAAGCTTCTCTGTAAAAAGTGTGCATGAAATTTTTATTTGAAAAAAAAAACACGTGCGTAAAAAGTTTTTAATTCAAAACTAACCTTGCGTCGCTGATACGAGCCCGATTTCCGACTAGAGCCGAATAAACCCGACTGGTTGGCGTAACGCACCCGAACCTGACTCTTAACTTAGGTTCATTCTTCATCAAAACGCGCCTAAAGAAGTTATCACTTCAAAAACATGTACCTGAAAAGTTTTCAACTCAAATTAAGAGCGAGTCGCCGATCCGAGCACGATTTCTGACTAAAGACGAAAAAAACGAGCAGCGTTACTTACCCGAACCTGAAGTTTCATTCAAATTCACTCTTCAGCAAAACACGCCTAAAGAAGTTATCACTTCAAAAATATATATTGGAGCATGAAAATTATAATCGTGACTGCTACCAGAGCCTCAGTGTAAGCATATGCATATTAATAATTTAGGCTCATATTTTTAAAGATTTTAATAGTTTGTCTGTGGTTTTACTTACAAATTTACTTTCTGTCTCAAACGTTTGCCTAGTACCACTGAAGATCCGCCGTGTAGTAGGGGCCCATGCACAAAAAATCTGTTGAGACTCAAGGTCCTTCCGTTGATGTGGTGTGGAAGAAAGGGGACCAGCTCGGTTGTCGTCCTCGTTACTCGATCGAGGTTCTAAATTACAAGGTCCTTCGCAAATAGCCCTCATGTTGCTTTATTGTTAGATGATAATATAACTCTCACTCACTCAAGAGTTTGCCGACTCCTGATCTAAGTTTTTTGGGAAAAGCATTTTTAGAACGAAATATTTATTGATCAAATTGATTTTCCCGTTCGATTTTTGTACCAAAACTTAAAACTAAAATTCTTTTATATTACCCCATCACTCAAGAAAATAACAAATGAACTACAACGGTTTTTTTTATAATTATCCTTATTATTAATGCAATAAAATGATATTCAGAGAAATTTCCTGTTTTTCAATCGGATTTACATTTTGTTTTTATTTCTCCTATGTCAAAAATAATAATGATATTTTTAGAGTATATGCCATTGCCTTTTTATTAAACTTCAATCGAATCTCATAATGGAAAGCAGTCAGTATACGAATCAATACCGTATCGCTTAAAAAATTCATAAGCATTAATGGTTCACTTGACATTTGATGATACCTTAAATAAGTGTTTTTCCTCGTATTTGAAAATAAATATACATAACTTCTTGGAAAGTATTAATGTCAGCCCAAGAGTGCAGCGAGAAATTTTTCTTGGATTGTAGGATATCTTACACTTCATCTTGCATTTCAAAATTTATTTCAAATTTTACTGTCCATTTTCAAGGAGAAAAGAATATTTATGGGGTATATAGGATTTTGAATGGCTTCTTTCTGTGAAAAGGGGGTATTAAAAAAAATTTATTTTATTAAAATGATCCATTTAAAATTTCAGATCATATTTCATGTGTCTTAGTTATAGAATAATTATTTATGTAGTGTTCCTAACTGAGTTAATAATAAAAATTAAAAAAAATTTAAGAACTATATATTTGTTTTAATTATCATTTTATTAGTATTGCATTTATTCATCTATTTGATTATTTTCTTAATATTTTTCAGTGTTTAAATGAGTAACGGGTCTTTTCGCTTGCCTCTTTCTAATCGTCTTAAGGAAAATCTATTACTTTAAATATTTGTTCAATTGAAAACTTTCTACCGAAGAAGAAGATGCGATCTATGTAAATCAGAGCTTATATTTAAGCATTAATTTTTAGGTTTGAGAGAGAGAGGTTATGATAGAAGTTAGAGATTAACCGTAAAGTAATTGAAAGCTAGACAAGAGCGACTCGCATCGATTAATTAATATATAAGATTCATAATTGACGATTCAGTCAATAAAATATATGAATTAGAACCAAATAGACAAGAAGTCGATTATCTGAGATAGGAGTTACGATGATTTAGAACGTAAATTACCAAATGTTTCAAAAGTAGGTGATGCAAAAGTAAGTAAACATTAAATAAAAAGTGAGTAAGTGTTCGTTTCAAGTGTAAGTAAATATTAAATATCTCGTCTTCCTTGCTTTTGCTCCAATACAGTATTACAAGTGAATTTCCTAGCCTGGGTTTGTGAGATTTGTTAAAGTATTACTAAATTATATTTGTTTTGATTATGACTGGTATTCATTCTAACTCCCAATCATTAACGGATGTCAGGGGTCATCTTTTACAACTGCACTGAGTCTGTAGTGACCCTGCAATTACTGGCGAAGTTTGGGACACCAAATAATTAGCCATTATTGTAAAAACAATATATTTATTATTCTTCAATTTACTATCAAGAAATGTCATAAACTGAGGGAGAAGTCAATTTAATCGCTATACAAAATTTTCTGAGGCAAATAATTTTGTAACTTATCGGCTTGCGATCCGATGTAACTGCACTATACACCCGAATAACAGGACTAAAGATTCTCTTCACAAGGACTCCAAATTCTTTAGATAGTAACTTTGCTGATCTAACTTACATAGCAGCTGAACGACTAACTCCTACACTCACTTCACTAGTTTAAATCACTCAAATTAACATAAATCACGGCTTCTCTACGAGAAGCGATTTTATAAACATGCATCAGTTAAGAAATATTTTTTCCCCAGAGGATTAGTCACAGACGCGGGTAGGACCTGTCATTAGTCTACTTTAAGCATTGAAATTTGGCACTTGTCTTCTTAGAAAAACAAAATCTCTGTGAGCTACAAGTGCAACAAAAGTTTACAAATCCAAGCTTAACCAAAAATTTATAAAAATAGAGTTTATTTGACAACTAGTGTTTGAATTTTCAAAAATAAACAAAAATTTATAATTGTAACTGCATCTGCGAATGAAGGTTTCTTACGTATTCATACCTTGACAGGAATATATCGCCAAAAATTGGCAACTCGACAAAGATTAATCGCCAAATATTTTAAGAGTTACAAACACCTATTTGATGGGACCCTAAGAAAAAATTACCATAACAATATCAGGATATTACCTTAGCCTCTCCTTTTTTTAAAAAAAAAATTCGCCAAATGTCACCAATTGCAATGGGTCATGGGGTTAGTACCCAAATAATTATTTTAAAAAATAACGGAAGAAAATATTTGTATTATAACAAGCACTATTCTTGTACTTTTTAAGAATGTGTTACACGTTTCTTACACATTCGACTTAATACTTGAATTTTACTTCTTAAGTATAATTCAAGTGAAGACTTAGCTCTTTATAATCAGATTTACTTTCAGTTAACCCTTTTACATCTAAGAGAAACGCACCTCTTCCCTTTTTAAATTGGTGATTGACGAATTTAGTTATAACTTTATCTTCTTTTTGTATGAAGAATGTCAAAATATAGAATGTATGTTGGACGCAATTATGTAAACGATAATGTTTAGAGAAAAAAAGACCTGTCAAATTAATTGATGCCAAGGATAAGACATTTGCACGCTGTATTCTTATTACTTATATTTCAGTTTATTGTATCATGTAATACAATACTGTGTTTTCTCAGATGTTTTTTATGTTATTTCGTAAGTTTAATTTTATGTAATAATAAAGTATATTTGAGCAAATGAAAACTAATGCCTGATAATGACAAATAATTATTTGTGAATAATTCTATTCCTATATAAAATTACAAAAAATTACACACTTTTGTGTATTTTCTTATTTTTACTCGTTATAAATTGAAACAAGCTGAAAAAAACAGTTACGTTCTAATATTTACTCTTAGAAAAATTATGATCCTTTAAGGGTCAAAAAAAAAAAAAGATGAAAGCTTCGTATTTATATTGTCATACTAAAAGCCCAAACTATTGCTGGTTCTGCAAAAGTCGGTACGCGTTTTTTAGTTACAATTTTAAAAATAATTGCTGAAAAACTATAAAGAGGGGATGAAATCAGATGAAATGATTATTAAATATTTAAAAAAAAATCATTTTGTATCATTACTTTAGTGTTTAAAATCCCTTTTTATGATAAATGAATTTTAAAAATAAACTCAGAATATTTTTATGTGTACTTCTCTTTATATTATTAGAGTTTTATGCCTTTTGAATTGATATAGAAACTATTTATTTTCGGCCTTTGGAAGTTAAAAGAAAATTTGATATTCAATTTGAAAGAGATTAAGTAATTTAAGAAATTATATTACGATTAACTAAAAATAAATTATGAGTTGAAAGCAAGTGAAATTGAACAAATCGAGTTGCAAACACACCCATATTTCTACTTAATATTACATGAATTACCACAAGTTGAAAGTTATATTGATCATCTATCTGTGCCGGCTGGATGGTAGTTGGTTAGGCTCTGGCCTGTACGCCCAAGTTAGCGGGTTCGACATTGTCCCAAGTCAGTGGATTTTCATATTGCAAAAAATAGACAGCGTCCATGTCGTATGATTATGTGGCAAGTTAAAGATCCCTAGAGTGCCTATCTGGCTTGGGTGTTCTCGGCAAAATTAAATTTCTATTGCAATGTCGCATCGTCAGAGCTCAGGTGCCTCCCTCTGGAGAGAAAATTGGGCATCAAATTTACTTCGCGGAAATTGGTATCCGCCGATATGATGCCCCACTAAAAATGATACCATCTCCAGGGGAATGTGTTAAATCTGTGCTATGCTAATTACCAATCCACAGCCCTATTTTAAAAGGGGAAAAAACTACCTTTCTTTGGAATCTTTTTCTGATAGTTTCAATGGTAATTGAATACTAGAGTAAACACATTTAAATTAGATTTTTCCGAATCCAATTAGTTTTTATGTGAACACAATTCAGGTTTCTTTGAATCTAATTTTATTGACTAAAACATTTTAAGCTTTTTTCTTGACTTTGTACTCCCCCTCCCCTTTATAGTCCACATTGACATAAATTCTTTATGTGGTAAACATGGAACAGGATAAGAAGGTTCAACACAGTTGTAAAAATGTATAAATGTTCTTTTAAACAGCAATAAACTCATAAATAAAATTATAGTTTTTACTCATACACTTATATATTCAATGCTGTTAATTTTTATAAACTAAGAAATGGTTCAAAGAAGCTTAAAAGATGTAACTTATAGAACAAAAGACAGATATTGATACATAACGATAATCTTATATCTCTATGTTGATAGTTTAATTTCGATGTTAATTGCTGATAGATTTAATACTACTTTTTTTGGTTATGAGAATGTCTTTCACAATGTAAATAATTTATGCTTCTTACCTCTGGAAATAAACTTTTTTTTATCAAAAAATTAAATGAAATTTTATTTTAATTATTGTTAAAGTTACTTAATATATATATATAAGTGTATTTATATATATATATAAAACGTGTTTAGTTTTGGGATATAAAAGCCATACATTTCTCTAAATTTACTTGAACGGTTTTCTTATTCATTTATTATTAAATTGATGTAAGTGTATGAAAAAGTTCTACTACATTTATGGGAATATTAATATTCTTTTTGGTCAAAATTGAAAAAATTGGATTTCTGTAAAATGGATTCATTACTTACAACACTTATCAATACTCTTATTTATCTTCAAAGTATTTTGCATTAATTACCTTCGAAAAGTTATTTTTAAAGTAATATTTCAATTAAAGTAATATGTGGGGAAAAAATTCGTCTGCTTTTCCAAAATTTATTAAAGTTGCTATTGTATGCATAAAATTATCGTCTGCAAATTTGATAATTCAGTTGCATACAAGTGTTAAGTTTTTAATCGTTATCGAATATTAAGTTTAGAATAATGCTAATAGCAAAGAATTGTTTTGCTGTCAATAATTTTTCGGTGAACACCATGGAGTTCATTATGATGTAACACATGTCATAAAACCCATTTTGTGTCCTTTATTTTTCCTCATAATCATATTCTAACATTTTACATAAACCTTATTTCATTTACTAACTTGTATTCTTTTGAAATAAGTGGTTCTATTTTGATTTAAAATGTCCAGATTCAACAAAATGTATCATTATTTATTTTTAAATTTCGGAAGTATGTATCTGGCAATGAAACTGTATTTTATTTACAAATGCAAGATTGAGGTTTGGTTTGCTTTATCCCATTCTCCCCATTCGCTCTATTAATAGGATTATTATAAAGCCAGCTAAAAAGGCAAATAATTCTCAAGTATTTAGTGAATCTACTTTATTATAGGAAGTGTATAATAACTTTAATTTCGCGTACATATTCATTTTTCCTTTCGAATTCGTATTCAAAAGTAATAAGATTACATTAATTTCTTTTAAAGCTTTTGATTTTAAACAAGCAAAATTTGGAACATTGTAATAATTTAATTAAACTGTACTTTCAATGTGAAATAAATTAAAAACTCATTATTTTATTTTTACTCATATCGTTTTGAGAATAATAAATAATCAAATGGCAATTGCATGAATTTGTACCAGTGATGAATAAAAGCATTCTTAAAAGGTAATAGGAAAAAATAGCTTTTGCATGTATTATGCAGTGGTAAAATAACTATTATAGCTTATAATGTATGAAATACATAACATATATATATGAATGCATATGCATATACAGATGCATATGCATATACATATGTATATGCATATGCATATGTTAACACATATGCATACGAATACATATGCCAATACATATGCATATACCTATCAAATGTGTATAAAATACGTAAGCATTCGTTGTAGAGTTTTAAGAATCTCCGAATATTCAGTATCATAATAAAATTGAAGTCTTTTTTAAAAGAATTAATTTGTTTTAAAATATTCAATAGCAAATGAATCTCTTACATTTAGTACTTCTAATAAATTTATATCAGAAATAATTATGTTAAAGTCCTAAAACGCAAAAAGAAAGAAAAGGAGAGAAAAAAAAAAGGGAAAAAAATCCGATTGGTGAAATGTTTGGAAAACTGTTTCTTCGCGAAATATATTCGGATTTTTCTTCGTTGCTGATTACAAAACTCACATTTCCAGGCGCAAATAATTTTTATTATAGATTAATTATCAGTAAAAGTTTTATAAAATTCTTACATAACTATGTTTATAATTTAAATTGAATAAGAATATGTAACTTCATTAAACATTTTAGCATGGATAACTTATAATGAGTGTTATATTAATTCGAGTACTGTAATATGAAATAGAATTTTCATATTACAGTAGAACGTCGTTTATCCGAGCATCAAATATCCGAACCAAAGTCTGGATACGTTTTCGAACAGTGAAATGCCAACATTTGTTTCCTGTGAAGCTAAAAGTGACGGGAAAACCCAAGGTGAGGGATATTTGGGGAATTTCAGTTGTATGATTTAGAAAACATCTGTACGGAATACTAGGTCAATTTGTTTCCAAGTGAGGGGTGTATACGTGCTCTTTTGTTGAGTTTTGTTGATGTAGAAGCCTGGATAGAGCATGCGATGCAGAAGACTGTGGATTTCAAAAGCTAAATAATGATGAGATAGGGACTTCCGTGGAAGACGAATCCCACCCTGTTGACAATGAAACAGATGAAGATGAGGACAACAACAACAACAGCAACAACGAAAGTAGCAAGGGTCCATCAAATGCTGACGCGTTTCTACGTTAGAGACAGCTATGGAGTGGTACGAACAACAATCAGAGGGCTGTCCTACTCAACTACTGCTGCTAAAGAGAATCGGATACCTTTCAGCGAAAAAACGAAGGTGTACAATGGTACAGCAAAAATTAAGTGATTATTTTCCTCAATAAAGGTAAAATTGCGACATTTTGCACCTATTTTGCTTTTTCTTCAAGCACGTTTCCGGCATGTGATGATTTTCAGTATTTGTATAGTGTCCAGTATCATATACTGCATGGATCGCATTCGGTTTTCGGTTATCCGAACGGTGTTCTGTCTCAATTGATTCGGATAAACGACGTTCTACTGTACTTCAATATTTGTTCTGATTTAATTGTTCGATGAATATGTATTCTGGTTAGTAAAATTATTTCATAAAACTGCATGCAAAAGAGACAAATGAGAAATGTGTTTAAAACCCTCTTCATAATTTTTTTTAAAGCACGTTGAAATAAAATATTTTATTTCTTAATACATTACTTTGACAAACTTTTTTTTGTATTCTACAAAATGTATAAATAAATTATATGTAGTGTTCCAGAGCACTTTTTTTCTTTTTATGAAACCTAATTACTAATAGTTTTCATACCTAAAAGTACTCTTAAGAATTCAAGGAGAATTATGTATATTTAATTACTAATTCAAAGCATATTTTCTGCATTTATAGTACAAATAAAGCGTTCTTATTGATATTAAAAAGAAATAAATTTATTTTGTCTGCGAAAATAATTTTAAATAGGTAAAGCATACTAGTTCCATAAGAAATAAACAAGTCCATCGAAATGCTTGGTTAAAATTAAACTTCATTTTTTAAAAAAAGTTAAAAATTTGCATAATTTAAATCAGTTTGAAAACTAATTATTTTCTGATTTCTATATTGCAATTTTAAAAGTTGATTGATTTAAAGAAAGCTGGCTGCAATACTGTGTATAAAGTTCCTAAAAAACTCTGATGGCTTCTCTTGAATAAAATAAGCATAAAAGATCAAATATTTATTGTACGTATAAAAATATTTATAGTTAATATATTTATGAAATAAAACCCCTTTCTTATGAAATTATTGTAGGCCATTTAGTCGGCAGAGAAGTACCAAAATTAAGGAAAAAAACAGTATTTTTTCCGCTCCAAAAATACGCGTGCATTTAGATTAATAATACTCAGGGACGTCTTAAGATTTCTTGAGGCCCTGGGCCCTTACGCAAAAGTTGGCTACACCTATGACCCATAAAAGTAGACAGTACATAGTATACTTTGTCAGATACTCGTACAAACCCGAAACAAATAAATGTACATAACTTAAATCGCACAAACCGGCTAAACGGACTGCCGCCATTTGACTGAATGATTTACGATGGGGTATGGTGGTAGACCGAGGCTTATACATGGACGACGTTCAACACATATAGCCAGTTGACATATCGTCCGAAATTCCCAGTATTTCAGAGAATACAGCTGGAAATAATTTGTCCGTTAAAATTATTCAAATCATGATCTTATTAAGGCAGAGTAGAGAAAGAGATGAGGCCCCTATTGTGGCCCGGGACCAGTTGACCTATGCCTTAAGACGTCCTTGATAATATACTGCCAATTTTACTATTATCTGCCAAAGAATTTACGACAAAAAGTGAAAAGGAACATAATACTCTTATCAATCAAATTCTTCTGATATGCAAATGTATATGGAATGAAAGTATTTCTCTGTATAAGAGAAATGAATTCCTTTTAGGATCATTTTAGTTAGGTTGGGTTCTTTTACAGCCACTCACTGAATATTGGCACCCCCCCCACCACCACCACCACTTATAAACCATTGTCAAGCAACCACTATATTAGAATTGGTATCTCACTCCCTTTTCTTTTTTTTACCATTTGAGGTCTGCTTTCTCCGTGTGGAAGAGCATATGCGTTGAATCTGTTGAGGTTCAAAGTCCTCCAGTTGGCGTGATGTGGAATTTTGGAAAATAGGTCCCCAACTCAGATGTCGTCCTTGTCACTTGACTGTGATTCAAAATTAATAAGTCCGCTGGCAATAGTCCTCGCGTTTTTTTTTTTTTTTGCTTTATAAAATGACGTTAATATACACTCACTTGAGGTCTACTTAAAGTGCAGCTATCGCCATTATCCTGCAGAACGGTATTTGTTGGAATCAGGATTCGAACCTAGTTTCGATTTCAGTGTTGGTCATGGAATTCACGATCACGACTACCTTACAATAAGTTTTAAAAATGGCACGATAAAATAATAATAAGAAGTAAAAGACTATTACTTCTGAATTTAATCTATTACATTAAATTCATAGAGTAAGAAAGCATATCAAATGTTACCAAAGTGAAAAAATCTCAAAAGATTGAAAAAAAGAGAATTTCATAAAAAAATAACATGGCATTGAAAATCGATAATTATTATTAATGTTCTCAAATCAATTACATTAGGATGATAAAATTATTTAATGACTCCAATTTTTTCCAAAAAAAAAATATATATATATATATATTTTATTTACTGGTTTGAATACTAGATAAAATTTATTAGAACTAAATGTTTATTGTTCACATCAAAATCATACTTATTCTTTTACAATTTCTCAAACTATTTGACTTCGACAACTAATGGTTACATTAATCGAAGCAATCGTATTTTTCCTTGATAGGTAATAGAAATCAAAGCCTCTGCAGCACTAAATTCGTTCTTTTAACTTTGCGTCATTTCTCATAAAACGAACTAAGAATTTATTTTATAATTTTTTAAAAAATTGAGATTTTTAATTTTTTAAGATCAATTTACGGAATTTATTTTTAATTTCATGCATTTGCTAAGCATTTTTGGTTAAAGGATCTTAAATTTTTTTATATAATTAGTATTATTCATTAAACGATCGGGTTGTGAAGTACATAGGTTCTCAACGTGGGCAATAACACCCCCTTGTGGGCGTTTGAGGTTTTCAGAAGGCAGTAAAAAACCCAGAGAAAATTAGGGGGCGTTGAGATGGAACGGAGGGGTTTGGGCAGATTAACTAAATATAGTTTTAAAAAGATTTTAAAAAACACCGCTTATTATGCACTAACAAAAGTAAACTTTAGTATTGTTTACCTTATGTTATTGCATATATTTAAATCTTTTCTATACCACATGGACGGTAACTCGGGAAGTGGATGAAAAACTTAAAGATTACATTACATTCAGACCTACATTAAATTGAATGATATAGTGCATTTTAATTTCTGTAGTGCACGTGTTGTCTTTGTCTGTGAGCAGTAGGAAAAATGTTTCGTCCACTGTATTTCATTGCATATATTATCCAAGAAACATAATTAAATATGTTAACCAGGAATTAATGTGTGATTCTTTAAAGGCTGAAACTGTCAATTTATATTTATTTTGAAAGCAATAGTTTATTATGAATTACTTCGTATCATCAAAACCCCTGCCTGTTTTTATAACAGGTAAGCTAAAATTTTTATTCCACTCTTTTAAATGAACAGGAAATCCAGTAGCGTTTCAATTCAATCAATATCCTATCTATGACTAAAATATGCAATATTACACATTTAAATATATTTCTGGCAATAGCTCAGACTCGCAAATAAAAAAATTCGGTCTTTGGAAAAGTAATAAAATAAAAAATATATATATTATATTAATAACAGAATCTTTTTAAAATTTAACACTTGTTTTCTCCATGTATTATGTACACTCTTATTACTCTAGAGTGGGAGGGGGGGGGCAGTTCAAAAAAAATTGGGAACCTATGGTGTAGTATCTTCATTGGAAGGGGGTGGAGGGAATTCTGCTGTTCCATGTGGGAATTCTAAATCTTCAACCTAACCCCATGTCTATACATATTGACTGCTAAAATATCCAAACAAAGGCATCTCAAGACTGGAATGGGAAAAAAGGCCTTTCTCCACTTAAATGTTTGGTATCGTTACCATAGTGATATTCGCGTTATAATTTCAGTTGCGAGCGACTATACGCCCCGATCCGTCGCCACCGAATTCCGTCCGAGAATAATAATAACAATAAAATAAAACAAAAATGTTTCCAGAGCAGGGGAGGGGGAAAAAACTAACAAAAGAAAAGAAGAATAAATAAAACATAATCCCGATTCGTTCATCGGAATTTCGGGAAGTCACTCGGGGGAAATTCGGGACGGGAATATTTCCCCTCATTGGCTCGCCCCCTCCCGAAGTTTTATTTTCTTAATCTCTACCAGAAGGGGGTGCAAGACGTCTCGGATTGCATATAATGCTGATGAATCAATTAGTTTATAAATGGGGGGAGGGATATAGGGATTTTTCGTGACGACCGGAACTGGAATACTACTAGCTGCAATGGCTTTCTCCAACGCGATCAATACGCCCTAGCATTCAAGGAGGGCTAGGGTAAGTCTACCTCTACCACGGACGTCTGCAGTGCGCGAAAGGATAGGGCGCCTCATTGGGAAGCGCGTCAAAGTCAGGAGCTTACCGCTCGGGCCGGACACCCCCCTACGAACAACAACAATCGACAGTAGGAGATTTATTTTACGTTTATGTTTATCGGTTCCTTTCTACATCTCCGGAGCACTCGAACGAATTCGTTTAGGGGTGAACGAGACCAGTGCTAACTCCTGTACCCAAAAAAGAGTGTGAAAGCATCCCGTTACAAGAAGAGAAACTGGTTGAAAAAGTTTTGTGTACCACACCACCCTTTCCTTTTGGAACTTAAACACTCCGCTCAAGTTGGTGCGTCTCTGTATTATTATTTTTTTCTTGTTGTTGGACCGTTTTTACTATGGAGACGAAGTGAAAATCCTGTGGATATACACACACAAACACACGAAATAAAATAAAAGGGGCCCGTGCGACGGGAAATGTTCGTCGGGCATGTTGCACCGCCAAAGGATTCCTGTGAAACTTTTATTTGTTTTTCTTCACCATCAACCGTCCTTTGAAACCAGTCTAAAAAGTACGTAACAATCTCTTTCTTAGCATAGCCAAAGATTAAAGAAAAAACAAAAGTATAAACGAAACGAAGCTCTCCATTACATATATATCCGTACAATACTTAAAAAAAGGACTTGTATAGCATCGTAATTTAAGAAAGAAAAATAAATTATCTATTTCAAGTCTCTGCACGTGGAATTAGCTTGCGTAAAAGCGAATTTAAAAGTATACATATATTAAATTCTTCTTCTCTAGCTATACAACTGCACTCACTCTAAATAGTTCGTAGCTCTGAATCAGATCGATAGGATTATTATATTTCGATTTATTAAGCCTCTATACACACGGCCATTCGCTATTCTTCGAAACAGAAATAAAGGATAGATACCACTCTTAGAGTGCTTTAAATCAATTAAAAAAGAAATCTACTAATACTCTAGAAGAAGAATTTGTTTAGAAGAAAGAAAAAAAAATACAAGAGAGAATTTTTCGCAAACTAGATCCGGCCATGGGGAAACTTCCCGAGTCTTTCGCACTTAGAGTAGAGTTTTTCACAGAGGTCTTCACATAATCTTTGTCCTATCGAAGTTGGATACTCCAAGCATTCCGATCCGCGCCTCTTTTCGTACAATGCCTAGGACAGGCTCTGTGGACTGTGGGCTGGCTAAGAACCACTCTGCGAATCATGTGCCTCTGTATTTAGGTGTTCTTCAATGGCACCGGTAGCTCTAACTTCTGTAGTCAGACTGGTCAGCGGATGCGTCAGAAATGAAGACCATTAGTAAATGGTTGTTACCTCCAGTGAAGCATCGTCGTAGCTTGCGTCCTACAGTAGTGCACTTAAAGGGCCATTAGTTGTTCACTTGTTTCGGCATGAATGGACGTCGGTCCCAAAAGACGATAAACTCTTTCAACGTTTCTAATTGTATAAACTTATGATGATCAATCAGGAGATTGAACCGGACCACAGCTTAGCAAGGTAAACAAAATTTCATTCTTTACGCTATTAATGGTAATAATAATTGTGCATGTAAACTGTATTGAACATTCAAAACTGTTTCAAGTAAATTCGTCAGAATGACCGAATTTCATATTAATTGCTTACTAAATCAATATATTAACTTGTAATCAAGTAAGATTAACTAAAGTATTATATGTTAGCTTAGGGGTCGGCAGAGAACATGGCTCTTCAGCTTTCTGCCTCTATGAACCATTATAAAAATAATTATGCCTATTAAAAAATCCCCCCCCCCTTTTTTTTTTTTTTTTGCTTTATAGTTATTTAGTCAAAAAATCACCTGTATTTACTTATATTTTTAACACCCTCTTTATAAGCTTCACTTGTATCTAACGAAATCTTTGAACTCAATTTTTACCTACTTTAAAAAGTCAGATTCGTTCTAAATTTTGCTCGCTTGTCCAGGATCGGTGATAACTTAATAATTTAATAACTTTGTTCCATTGTCCTGATCAGGATCATCAGGATTAACGATTTCCCATTTTCAGATCCCATCCCGCATCTGGCGACTCATTTCAGATCCCATTTCCAGATTTGGCAACTAAAAGATTAAGTTACAACTTAGTTCGATTAACTATATAAAAGGGTGTTTCTTAGTTTCTTTTAAACTGTAATTTATTATTAAACATTTGACTGGCTTAAGATAGTTATTTTTCTTTAAGATAGGAATTATTTTTCATTAACAAAGCTTACTGAGAATCAATTTAAATATTACCCTTATATCTAAAGCAGTAAATGTCCAATTTATTGTTGAAAATGCTGCCATGGAAAGACATACCTATAAGTGATATCTAGCAACGCTTACTTAGTTACATTATGAAATCTAAATGCATTCCTGATTTTAGATAAAAATACACTTACACCCCCGACAGAAGTGACATAAACATATTCAGTATTTTACGATAAACTGTAAGGTTAATAAAAAAAAACTTTGAAATGTGACTTTCGTATATACAAGACCAACCAAAATCAATTCAGTTATTTATGTAAACATAAAATTCTAGAATAACTCCTTTACAATATTACTGATACATAATTTCTTTCAAGAAGCTTGAAAGTTAAATTCACAACATTGTGACGTTTTCAAAACGATTGTTCTCGCTTTGAGACACATGAAAAAAATATCTTCCTATAGTTCTTAGTTTTTGAAGAAATAAAAAAATACAAATTTGGATAAAATTGTATTCAATATATATATATATATGCATATATAATATATATATGTATAATATATATATATATATATATGTATATATATATATATATATATATATAATATAAAAAATATATATATATATATATAATTATTGATTAGAGTACAAGAGAGTCATGGTCGCGACTGCTAGCAGAACCCACCCGCCCTCCCTCCCTCCAGTGCAAATCTAGTTTAGGCTGTTTGATAGTTAGGCTCATTTTTAAGCTCTTTGATAGTTTTTGTTTCACTAACAAATTGGCTCTTTCGCTTCATAATTTTGCCGATACCTTTGTTATCCAATTCCATATTTTTTTTATCTCAATGCAACTAATATCAAAAGGCTTTATTTGTTTGACAGGTGATATTTATACATTAAGACAAGTAAAATGAAGAAAAAAATAAGTCAATTCCTACTTAGGTCAACAAAGAAAATTTTTATTTTATTTACTTTTTATTAAATAATTACAATTGATACAAATATGTATATATAAAGATGACAGAATCCCAATGTTAAATGGCAAAATAGAAAGCGATTTTCCTTGCAATTTTCCCATTTCCTTTCTAAACATGGTGTTGGATTATTATTTTTGTTTGTTACTATTTATTCGTTAATTAAATAAAAAAAATGAAGTAATATTTGAAAAAACTGCATCAATATCAAGTGCATCCACTACAATTTTAAAAAAAAAAATGAATTTGAACTTGAGTGGATGAATAAATAGTAATTTATTAACGATTGAAAATTTGAACTATATATATATATATATATATAGGGAGAGTGTGAACTAATAGTAACTTAAATCAGTGGCGCAACAGCCCATGAGGACCAAGGCCTACTGTGCCCATATCAGTACATGCGATTTTAGTCTCTGAGGTGCATGAGCAGATGTTCCGGATCAGGTTGTCAGCCTGTCGCGAAACCACCACTGTTTAGTTCCCAAGCAAGCTTGGAACTCCTTTATTGACCCACTGAAGGGATGAAAGGCTGACTCGACCTCGCCCAGTCTGATGCACTACCACTCAGCCATTGGACTTGAACTAATAGTAGGAATTGAAAAAAAGTAATATCTGTTTTTTGTGTGTGTGTCTGTAACACCCGAAAATGAATGTCATTAAGTCGAAATGTTCTATTAATTATTTAAATATTTTAGAAAAACAAGAGCTATTCAGTAATCACATCATTTCCTTTCTCATCATATATTTAAGAAATTTGGTATGTTTTTCACATTGGCTTCATGCCACTCGTATTTTATATTTAACGGGAATTTAATGACGAATATTTATACTGATATTAATTGTAATTAAGAAAATATTGGTAAAAAATGACTAAAATATTCAATATAAAATTACATCTAATTGTACAAAAACAGAGAAATAACTGAGAATTGATAGAACGTCATGTGTATCGTAATGCTTTGTGTATATATATCTAAGAATATTAAAGTAAAACTGTAAATTATTCTGCTCTAATAAGTAAATTCCATTAAAAAAGTTAATCCCAACTGCAAATGTATTATTATGAAAATTACATCTATAGAAAGTTTCTAGTATTGATTATTTCTAAATTGATTAAGATATTTCCAGGATTGCCTGGAAAAAAAATAATTTTCATTTGTGAGTAATTTTTACCAAAAGGAAGGAGTAAACGTTTGAGAAAAAAGATATTTCTTTTCAAAAAAATATTCTCATTTTCGATGAGTTAATTGATAAAGATTTCTCTGTAATCATTTTTTTTTTTTTTTTTTGGCTTTTAAAGATTTCACAAATTTAAATTTTTACCTACTTGGAATCTTTATATTTTAAATAATAATTTCTCGGGATTTAGCGACTTCATTGAATATAGGTCCTACTGTGTATTACTGTTAATAATTTAACATACACTATATAAAAGCAATTACTTAATTTAGTAAATGAAATATTATATTGCATACATATGTAGATCAAAAGTTGATGAAAAGTTATTAAAAAATAAAAATGACTAAATGTTAGAGTTTCGTCATCATTTTGAATGCCTCATTGCCTTTTAACTGCTAATTTAATTTCTAATTTTAAATTAACTATTATATAAATGATGGTATCAACAATATTAGCATTAAAAAGTATTAGGTTACCCGATTCAATTTATACATTTTACGGTTTTACACTCTACGGTTTCTGCACTACGTTTAAAATAAAGGGGACGATGTAAAAATTTAACAAGATCAAAAAGCTTTAAAAAACAACATTTAAAACTTTTTTTTATTAGCACAAACATTTTATTTATTTTTTTTTCTTGAGTTTTTATTAAACCTTATTAAATAATTACTTACTTTCTATCGATCGTTTTTTTTTTTTTTGTTAATAACTTTTAATATGATTTGGTTTTTAGTAAAAATAATGCAAATTTTCTAGATGTTATTAGCAGTTAAATGAATCGCTTTTTCTTTTCTTTCTTGTCTTGCATAGTTTTAGTAAATAAATATCACCAAAAAGAGCTGAAATTTCTTGCTATTATAAAAACATTTTTATAAACTGCCTCTTACATTTTAATTAAACATTTTTGGTTTTGATTATACATGGTAATAACAAAAATTAATATAAAACTTATTAAAATTATATAACAGGTACGTGATGAAATTTTTAAATGGAATATTCTGTTGATTTAACAGTATTAATATTTTTTTTTACAACTTTAAATGTAAAAATTGCGCTTTTCTATTTCTTATTGCAAGAAAATACAAAATGAGATGCATATAAAAATGAATAAAAGTTTGATGATATATTATGAGGCACACGCCTTTGTTTTCCTATACTATTGGAAAAACGTTATTTTGTGTGTGCTCTTAGAAGACTAGATTGATACATATTATTCTATCGTTAAATATTATCATTTAACAACTTTTTTTTTTTTGAAAAATGGAATGAATTTTTAAAAAAATGCCATTTCATTGTTTGGAGTCATGAAAAGGAATTATAATCACGCAAACTATTTTTTTTTTCTAAACTTAATGATGACTAGAGAGTAAGCAAAATAACTTAAACTTAAAGAAACAAAATTCACAAAAGAAATAACTCACCAAAAAAAAAAGAAATATTAAGATATCAAAAAACAAATACAAATATGTAGGTCATATGTATTCTATTATAATTTAAATTACACATAAGTACTATTTTTTTGTCCTAAAATATTTTTGTATTAAAAATTCCTTTTTAGGGAAAGAATTGGAATTAAATCTAATTACAGAATTGAAAATACTGATACGCTATCTATTAAGTAGATCAATTTCCCCAAATTTATGTAAGAAAAATTTTCTTCACTTCAAATTATTTTAATAAATCTAGCATATGAAATTTGTTTTTTTAATATGGCTCAGATTTGCTTCTGAAACAAGGACATCAAAACAATCCAGTAATAATGGTAGGTATTGAACAAATTACAAATTGTACTTAAATTTTATTCTTTCTCTGAAGTAATATGTCCTTATAAACTAATATCAAAAGAAAAAAAATGGAAATTTTGATTAAATTCTGTTTTGATTTATTTGGGAATTTTTTCAAACTGCTTCGAGAAAAACTTTTCATAAAGCTCCAAAAAAAGATGATTATATACATCTCCCATATTTTTTTATTAATGTGTTTAGCATATTATTAAACCTTTTAAAAACTTCTGCTCAGTTAAACATGTACTATTTTACTTTAAAAATTTCTCACAATACAATTGGTTTAAAATAATAAAGCTTGAAAAATTAATTTTTCATTAATAAGAAAATAAGTTTGATTGAAATTATTACTTATTATTTAGTTTATGAACAGTTATCAATAAAATAGATTTCAGTGGATATAAAAATAATTGAATTTAAGCCTTCCTCAGTGCTTAAGTTTTGTTTTTAAATATGTGTTCATTATAAAAAACACTTTTTTAAGTTTAAGAAGTTCGTTTTTGAAATTTTTATGATTTGTACATTATTTAATATAATAATACTTGTCAATTAGTTTCATGCTTTCAATCGTTTATAACAGACGAGCTTACTTTCCCTTTAATAAGAGAGAGATATAACAAATACAATTTACAAGGAACATCTAAAAAGAACTGCAAATAAATCATATTTTCGCATTATTAAAGTCCTTCTGTAATTTTTTTGAAAAATTACAAGTTTTAAGTAAGAGAATGTGAAGTTTTATTTTACTAATTAAAATTGATTCAATAATTTAAAATTTTGGGTTTCTTCAAAATGAGTAATTGACCATGCGTGAGAAAATGTCTGCCATTAAACTTCTGTCAATAATAAAATTAGCTAAAAAAATTTTTATTATGAACATTTTCTTTAAAAAATTAATTTGTTTATATATCTTTTTCAAATTTAAATTTTTTAATCATATTTTAGATCAAACAAAAGTTTGGTTTTTTTTAGATTTCTACTTGCAAGCTGAATTAAGAAAATTTTATAAAAAACATAAATAATTTTAAAATATAACACGTTGGTGGTGTTTGCCTTTTTTTAAATAAATTATGATACAATTCAGTGGCGCACGCAAAAATTTTTCAAGGGGGGGGGGGGTTCGGTTAAAACTTTACCCTTTTCGTATCATACCTTAATACGCCGTCAAACATATTATTTTGATTTTGTTGATTTTGGGGATGAAAAACAGTGAAAAACTTAGTTATTAAATTAATAATTAGCATTCATTAATAAAATAAATTGTTAAAAACAAAATTAAATTTTACGTATTATATACATAGGATTATCATCAAAAAAATCAAGGGCTATGGGAGGACACCTCCCATAGATCCACCCACCTTTCCGAGTGTTCGCCACTGGTACAATTCATACCTTTTCTGAGATGTAAAGTTAGTTAATGAATGCAATCATTTTAAAAAGGAGCTTCCCTATTTTATTTTCCGCTTCCACAATGTAGCCGCCCCGAGCCAAAACAATTGTCCACCACTGAGATAATCTTTATAAACTACCAGTGACGTAACGGAGAACATTAGGGTCCCCTTGAAAGTCAGGTTTTGGGGCCTAAGCCGGATCTTACATAAGACTACAAAGCTATAAAATAACATAGGTTTTGGGCCCCCTAGAATCCTGCCTCCCACGATGCGGGAGGTGTACGTCGCGCCACTGCAAACTACATAAATATGATTTTTTTCTCCCAATTTTAAGTTCAGCCTCGTATCGGTTGTTTTCATTTTTAATATTAAAGGTTTCGATGAGTTTTTGTTATAAAAAAAAACTAATTAAATACAGAAAGAAAAGCCATTTTTAAAATTACACACCCACGCGTGTACGCGCACAAACATATATTACGAAAAAGAATTCAACTACGTATACATCCAAACTGAAGAGCTTTAAAATATTCTAATTCATACACATTATCTTCATTTTATAAACTGTGTAAATATTACTACATCTTATTTCAAAGTATAGCTGAAATAGTTTTAAGAGACTAGATGAAAGCTTGTAAATCAAATTCCAATCTATTTCTGAGAAAAAACATTTCATTCTTTCGACCCAACAGACATATAAACACGGAATATGCTTCGTCTCGGGTTCACTCCGACTGTTTACACTTTTAGACCTTTATCATTAAGAATAATCAGAGAAGTGTTGTGTTTCAAGATTCACAAAAGTTGAAAGAGTGTAAGTTATATATTTAAAATACTCTTCCTACCCTGTTGTACTTACTTAAAAATTTTGATGCAACCATTTTTAGTGTATCCTATGTTTATATTCGTATCAAATGTGAAATTTAATAAACTGTGTCCAATGACTAAGGTTTTAATTTATAGTAATAATAAAAGACAGTTTATCAATTAAAAGCAGTTAAAACAATTTTGAATTTTTATTGATTTTGGAATTATTGATGAAAAAGTGTTTTCTTAACTCTGTATAAGTCCGTGGTAAGTATACATACCATCAACTTCATTAATTTTTTAAAAGTCAATGGGAAGCTAATTTCCCACCAATGATTTGTGCTGCTAACATTTCGGCTAGCACGATGTATGATATCTGGATTTTTAAGTCATTAAAAAAATAACCTGTAAGTTTCCCGATCAGCAAGACAACTGTTCCACATGACTTTCGATCGACTAAAATTGATGGTCATACAATAATTTCATAAAAAACATATAGACATTGCCATTTGTACTTAGATAAAGGACATGAGAAGGGAACAAGATGCATTTTTTCATCTTGCAATGTCCCACTATGTGTTGCTTCCTGTTTTCTGAAATTTATGGAAAGTAATATGTACAAAGTCTTAAACATTTAAATAAAAAAATATATATAATTCATAATTCCTTTTGTAAATTTTAGTATTTACAAATTATATTTTATAAACCTCATGTAATGTGGAATAGCAAAAATACAGGAATACAAAACATAAAATGCCCTCTCATTGAATAGCTTCCAGTGAGGAAACACGCTTCCTACAAAAAAAAAATACTCTTAACAATCAAATTAATTTTTGGTAATTTCTTTCTATAAAGCAATCTCAAGTCTTAAAATAATTTAATCTAACATTACTTGAAAAAAATGGCCTTATAAAGCGTTTATAGGTAGAAACCTGTACTGGATGCGCTAAGTACTTGCGGACTAACTTGTGTAAATCCAGACAAAATTTCAAAAAAATTAAAAAATAATCCTTAAAAAGCTTTTAAATGAGGGAATGGGTTACTCAAGAGGCCCTTAGAAATATTATCAGCAATTTTAATCTTTATTCATCACGAAAGTTTTATTCTACATTCACCTACCTCCAATGACAGTCAATCTTACATTTGGGTGTTATTTCGTAAGAATAGTTTATTTATTTAGATAACATTACAATTATTCATTCATTACATACTTTTCCTAAATCTAATTAAAGCTATTACAAATACCGATACAATTAAAGACAAATATAATTAAAGAATGTAACTTTACCAATAGCTTATTCAAAAAAAGAAACCATTTATTTTAATCAAAAAAAAATTTTTTTTTGTTACACTGAATCTTATGAGAAATTCCTCAAATGATTCAAATGCAATTCTTTCAGCTATTAGCAATTAATAGCAACAATTTATTTTTTATCTGATAGCAAAGTAAATAAAGACAATTTAGATGCCTTCTCATCTTCTTCAATCAATTGTTTAACGCTTAAAAGTTATTTTTCCAGACGAGTGAAAAATTCAAGGAATTTCCTTCAAAAGGCGTGAACTTTTTCTCCTCCCTTTTCTTCCCCCTCAACGAAAGAATGTTCCGATTTTAGTTTCTTATGTTTCATTTACTCTTTTTAGAAACATTGATCATCGTTACCAGATCTGGGAATACTTCATGGTAATTCCGGTCAAAAATGCTTTAATAAATTCTTCTTTTGTGTTTTGAAAAGCGAAATCATCTTTGAGAGAGCTTTATAGAATGCAATGCAATGCTTCGTTATACGTTTAGTGAAAAGGACAAGCGGATAAATTAACTGAAACAATAGTTTGATTCATTTTTGCGAAAGAAAATAAGAGAAAATAACTTATTAAAAGCTATATATCGTATATTAAATTTTTTATGTTATCAAAAACTGTATCTTATGTATAAGTAAAATTATATTTAACATTTCGAATGTTTTTAAAGTGCTGATATTTCTATTGTGTTCTAAATAACTAAAGAAAATACAATCACTAAATGTTTAAAATTATAAAAACATTTTAAATTATATAAATTTTTTAAAATTATAGAAATTATTTTAAATTATATAATTTTTTTTAAAATTATATAAATTATTTTAAATTATATAAAATTTATCTTGTTGAATACTTGCGATTGATGCAATACTAAATA
This sequence comes from Trichonephila clavata, assembly GCA_019973975.1. NCBI lineage: Eukaryota > Metazoa > Arthropoda > Arachnida > Araneae > Nephilidae > Trichonephila > Trichonephila clavata. The sequence goes on from BMAO01008180.1 coordinate 72,352, forward strand.
ACAAACTTCTACTTCGAGAATTTTGAAAACTTTCCTCTTCAACTACACGTTATATAGATTAAAAAAAGGATTTTTTTCATTTTAAAGGGAAAAAAAATATTTAACGGGCGTATTTTCCTGCTTGAGGAAGGAAATTGCAAAACTGTCGAATTGTTCGTTTTAAAGGAAGAATTTTTAAGCGACTGAGCAAATAATAATCATTATTTTCAGACTCGGGTACACATAAAAAAAAATGCTTGAACTTCCTCCAGTTGTTGAAATTTTATACACTAAAGTGTCACAAATCAGATGGCATTTTCTGACAGGTATTCTACACACCATCATTTTTTTCCCAAGCTTTTGCTTTTATAAATCATTTTGAATAATTCCTTTAGTTAAAAATGTATTCTCATTAGAGAATTTAGCTTATACAGAACCAATGAGACTTGTATTATATTTTGCTTAACTATACTAAAACTAAAATGTCCATTTACTCTTCACTGAAATAATTGAGATTAAATTTAAAGCATCAAAAGAGAAAGGAACATTCGTTAAAATTAACGAAAAGTTATTTAAAAAGAAAGTTCTATTTTTTAGTTCTCGGGTAAGTAATTTTATACAGGTACGTATTATTAAATCTATCAGAGTTAAATTATTTAAAAGGATTTATATTGATTAGACTATTACTCATAGAATTGAATTTAGAAGCATTTTCTTTTATTCTACAAACCCTTACACGAGGATTTTTTCGATTGCTTTTGTAATACTTGTACAATTATCAGTTGTTTTTTTATGTAAAATATTTAAAATACTCAAATTTATTGGAAAATTTGTACTTTAATAATTTTTTTTTTTTTTTTTTTTTTTTTTTTTTTTTTTTTTTTTTTTTTTTTTTTTTTTTTTTTAAATTATAATTTTTTATTTAAAATAGTACTTTATATACATTTTTTTACGAAAATATTTAATAAAAAAAGTAATATGAATACAGTTTTTCCAAGGTCGTATATTTTTATACATTTAAAAATAAGAACAAATTTAACATTTAATTTATATTTCTTCAATCCAAATCTCTGCGTGATTATTAATTCGAATTACTTTTTCTATAATAACACACCTTTATTTGTAAATTAAAATCATTTAAACAAAATAATAAATGTCAATTTTAGTTAATATTAGTATCATATTAAAATAAATACTCACTATTATTTTGCACTCAAACACTATAAAAATAACCATCATTATGAATTAATTAATTATTGCTTCTATTATTTATTTTTTTAATATTCTTAAAAATATTGGCGTTTCTTTTAACGTGCTTTGATTTTGTGTTTTCTCTTAGAAAACAAATTATTGCATTTAAAATAACATAAGAAAAAGAAAGATGAACTTTAAAAGAATTACTGGAAAAAATATTAAACCGTAAGTGTTTTCTAATTTTATAATCTAATATCTCATATAAATGAAAGTATTTTTCAGAAAATATAAGTTATTAAATATATTGAGTAAATTCGCTTGTAAAAGGCTTAGACTTTTTCGTGAAATATGTAATGGAATGCAAGATACAGTTTCATCCGTTTATCAAAAATATTAACAAAGTGTATGCACACACACACACACACACACACACACACACATATATATATATATATATATATATATCTTACCGATTCAAATAATAAATTTTCTGTTTAGATTAAATGAAAATTAGGCGTATATTGACTTATATAATAAAGTAGTTCGAAAATGTGTATGATTCCTATATATCCCATTAATTAAATTACGTTGCAAATTGCTTTTTTCTGCTTAATTTTTTGAGTTTTATTTTTGCTCTAAATTAGAATGTATAAATTCCAATTATTATTTAAGATTCGTATTCAGATTGAAAGGGCTGAAACTATAAACAATACATTAAAATTAAAAATCGTAATAAAATGGATTTACGAAAAGATGGAAGAGGAAAATGGATTCTAAAAGAGAGGAAACTTAAAAAATTACCAAGAAAATATCTTTATTGCTGTTAGAATATTAGCTTAAGGTATTTGACTACTTGCGACAACTATTTTTTTTAAAAAAATAGAGATATGGTAATTTTTTTGTGGTTTTTATATTTGCTTAGTACATTTTAAGAAAAATATGCTAAAATTAAGAAGATAGAAAAATTATTTTGACTAAAATGGAGGTAAATTAGTAAAAATTGACTAAAAATAACATAAACATCTTATTCTGTACCAAAAATTCATGAACAAATTTTCAATTTTTCAATTCTGATGTGGTGCTGTTATTCATTTTTAAAATGACCTTCAGGATAAGATATATTTTAATTTTTACAAATACTAGAGCACTTTATCCTAGTTATTATATGAAATTGCATAAAATATCAGTGATTATATTAGCATAAGGGACTATAAATTTTGTAATAAAACAGTGATTGATAAATCTGAAGGTTAAAACCCTTCTACTATTATACAGAACATACACAAAAAATTTTAGTTAATTATTTTCAAAACGTTTTTAGCAATCGCTGTACCCGTTTGAGCATTTAAAAAAAACCCACCCATTTCGAGTAAAACGTGTTTTAAAATATGACATCTTGCTTTAAGTGATGGCATCTGCTTTTACTAAAACACTTGCAGTTCTGGTTCCAGTAAACGCAAAATAATAAACTTGGTATCTTTATAAAGGTAATAAGATGGTCTACAAAGTAAAATCATAAAAAAAAAATTTTGTCAATTTTTGGCAAAATTCTCAATTTTAGGGTAGTCGGATACATTAAGTTTCTTTTTGATGTATCTTTCTTTAGATTAACAAAGTTATAACATTATATCTTTAAATTACATTTGAAAACTCATAGACTTACAAAAAAAAAGAAAGATATTCAAATTTTGTTTTTAATTTAATATAATAAGCAAATTTCTTTATTTCGTTCATGCTAAGAATCTATCAATCCCAATCCTTCAAAAAGTTACTTAATTAAATAATTTTAAAAAACAATAAAAACCAAAAAGGAAACTTCTGGAAGTCAGAATTGACGTTAATTATTTAATGTGAATATATTTCATCAAATTGCATATTTTTATTTACTAATGAGCTAGTAGATTTTCTTCCATGTATTTTAAAGTAAGATTCTTAGGATAGAACAAAAACCTTTGAATTAAACTTTCATTTAAATTTTATCTGAACAGTTTAAGGATATTTATTGATTCTACAAAGTAATTTTTTTCAGTCAATGTGACAACTTCTATTCTAAATAAACTATTTAATTCGATTCATAAAAAAATGCTCTATTTATCGTTTTTGTTACATAAAAAGAATATTAATGTTTTTAAAACATAGCAGGTTATTTCTTGTGTATTAAACCCAAAGGTTTTTTTTTCCATCTGGGAATAAAGGTTTATATAAAATTATTTATTAATAATCGTTTTTTTTTTAAATTATATTTCGTTGATTTCTTTCTCTTAAGCTGTTATTTTGAATTCAAGAAGGAATTTTCGCTAAAAAATGTTTTTGATTAAGGTTTTTATACTTATTAGAAATTTCATATACGCATAAAAGTAAGAATTTAGTTTTTTTTTTTCGAACTTTTTATACCTTACTAAAATTTGTCGATTTTAGTTAATTCCCATAATTTCTTTAACACTGTTTTTTTTTACTTTGCCTCGAACTCGAATATCTTAAGTTATACCAAAAATGTTATACTTTACCCTTTCAGATATATATCAAATAAAAAATAGAGATAGATATTTATATCCTTAAAATGAGATAAAAGTGATCACATAAGTTTTTAAAGAATTCATCAGTATTGATATTTTTAACGGACTGATAGGATGTTTAATAGGTTTTACAATAATAAATCACTTTTTTCAATACTTTTCTTGTATTAATACATGGTTGGATGAAACGGGATTTAAAAATAAGACATTAGGAAGAAACATGATTATTTTATCAATAAAAGTTTTTTTTTTCCTAATGGGCTGCGAATGTTGACAACTAAGCATTTGCAGATACGAGAAGTCCGCAAATGGAAGACTCATTTCGCGGTGGCTCCATCTAGTGGCGACTCTCGTTATCAACCAATAAAAGTAACAAATGAGTGATTAATTGACAGTTTTTGTTTTGTTTCCTATTGTGGTTGAGTATTTATCAGATTTACAGGAAACCCTTGATCAATCATTTTCAAGAAACGTGCTAAAAAAAGTTCATAGGATTTAATCTAAACGGCGTATAAGTTTTCAACAACGCATGTAATTTTTTAATAAAAATCGCAGAATTCACTACAATAATTTCTGTTATGTCACATGTATTTTCATCTGCTAATTTTATTAAATCTGTAAACGTAATGGTTATATGGAAAGGTGGTTCTACACATATTTTATTTTTTGAAAGAAAAAATTGAAATTTTTCTAAAATTGGAAATTTTTATTTAGGAAATTTGGGAAAAGGCTCATGAAATAAAGTTAAAATTTTTGTGAATTTGCTCATTTTTTTCATCATCAATATTTATACGAGTGTAGAAAAATTAAAATATTCTTACATCTACACAAATGTAAATACATACTGCTCTTATACTTACAAATAAGAATTTGGAAATGTAAGAATAAAGAAACTTCTATAAGACAATTAAGATTTAAAAAAAGGGGATGAAGTAAAAATATCATTTGATAAAATTTGTATAGAACTTTTTTGTACCCCTATACATTGCATAACTCTTCTAGATTAGATTGAAAATGCCTCTTCACTTTATATATATATATATTTGTGTTGTGTTTGTTTTTTTTTTTTTGTGTGTGTTGTGTGAAAGTGATTTTACTAAAAAAATTCGAGTACCAGAAGAAAAAAACTGAAGAAAAGGCATAAAACGTATGCAATCCAAATGAAAAATTCAATTATTGGCACTAAAATGTCTTGCTTTTCCTCGAGAGTAAATTAACTTCTTAATGTTAAAATATGTATTTGTGTTCTTTTTAACATCTTGCTTGTGTAAAAAGCTTGTTTGCAATATAGTGCAACAAAAATCTATTCTCTCTTTAAAACTCTCAAAAATTATTTGAGCATATACATTGAATAATTCCTTTAAAAACAAGAAAATGACAAAATCTTTCAAACTCGGGTATCTCTGAAATAAATGATGACAACAAATAAATAAAGATAAATTTTCATTAAAGAAATTTAATGTTATATTTTTATTTATATCCTAAATTGTTTTGATTTAATTTTGGGTTGATGGTTCATTTTGATTTGTCACCGATAAATTAAAACAAGTATATTTTTCTAATATTGCTGTTCAAATTCCTTGCTGAAATTTAATTGTAACACAGTTGATTAAAAACACTTGAATAGAGAAACGGTAGAGAGTAAATAGTTTGCGGCGGTCAAATTTAAAAACTAAATAAATAAATGTATTGTAATGGTTTATTTATTTTTTTATTCTTTGTTACCAAGAATTAATATACTATCAGTTATATTTTAGTAAACTAATTTGTGCATACCTGGTAATATATTTTATTATACCATATATGATTTTCGTTGTTATTTCTTCCAAAAAAGAAATTTATTTCTTTTTGTCTAATGTGTTGCTCGTGTACAATTACTTTAAATAACAATAAAAAGCAAAAGTAATTTTTTAGAAAAAATTATGAAAATACATCGTTATACTAATAATGGCCCAAAATGTCTATTTAAGCCATCCTCGTTTAAGACTATAGATTAAAAATCAAAGTACATTATTTTTCAGATAGAAAATCGCATCTATTTTATTTTGACTTCTCAAATGGATTATAAACAGCAGCATATTTTAATAGATTTTTAATTTATATCTTAATAGATTTGTCTTAATTTTTATTCTAAAAGTATGTACATCTTTTCATACATCATTTCATCAGCAAGTTTCCCGTTATAAAGTTAAGAAACTATCCCATACTAAAGTTAAAAGCTATGTATTCACTGAATGCCTCTATAAATTTCAAGAAATTCATTATTGCAACCAATCCTTGCATAATATACTTACTTAGCATTAATTTGGGCACGTCTTTCTATTTACCAGTTTAGTTGTCACTGTTTAATTTAAAGGAAGAAATTTTATTTTAATTGTTTTGTCAACATTCATGCTTATTTTCGACAATATTGTATTTAAATTGTAATTTCACAAAATATTTTAACAGTGAAATATTTTGAAAGTTCTTAGTGATCTGAAAATAAAACTAAATAAAAATAAGTATTGTGTTTTACCTATCGATTGATGCATTGTATTAATTTATAACTTGTACTGCAGAAAAATATTAAATTAGAGTAAATTTTTTTACAACTGTAAGAAAAATTATACTTGATTATTTTCTGCACCAAGACCTCCAAATTGTATTTTTATAATTATGTTTTCACGTTTTTGGTGTTAAACGATTTTGAGTTTTTTCAACGAACTGCCATTATATGTTTTTTTTTTTACAAATCTGAAAATATCAAAATTTATAAAAGAACATGACTTTTTCCCAATACTAACTTTTCGCTAGGAGTTGGGAAGCATTTCTTCATTCCTAAGCGACTTTTATATTAAACTTTCCTGTTTATATTTGGAATTTCTAAATATATTTTAGTCACAGAAAAAATTGCTGCGGCAAATAATTCAAATACCTCGAAAATTCCAGGAATTTACTGGCCTTCAAGAAAAATTTAATATTTATCTTCGAGTATTGTAAATATGTTTACATTTGGTTATAAAAACAGTAGGAGTATTCTTAAATAAATAAATTAAATCCGTCGAAATTCTTCCGGATGATTGAAAATGTCAATTAATCCCTTAACGTGCGTGATCGAGTTAATTCGATCACGCTAAACTTCCCTAATTGTGCACAACCGAGATAATTCGGGTAGTATCGTATTTTATGCTACTGTAATTTTCACATTCGAATACAAGTGATCGCTGTCTGAATTCGAGAGACTGAATGCGAAACCTTCATTATGATTTCATACATTTAGGTAAAATTTATAGTAAGTTTAGATGAATATTATTAAAAAATATTCTTTCATTTGCTAGGCATCAGCATTTGGAACGCTTATGTTTCGTATAAAAAAAATGGAGGTAAAAAAATTTTAGATCTCAGAAGCAAATTAGTAGAGAGTCTTGTACAAAGTTATAGCGATAGGAATATTAAAAAAAAAAAAAGTCGGACAAAACTTCCGGAGTTCTATGACTTACTCAACGTCATTTTCGCAGTTTTGTTCTACCAACGTAAAAAAAGCAGCTTCCACAAGATATTGCACTATGTGGGATAGCAAAGGAAAAAGTAAAGTTAGTCGTTACATGTGTAATAGTTGCAACGTTTGGCTATGTGCTGCACCTTCCTTCCAAATGTATCACAAATAAGAAAATTTTGAACTAATTTTTAAAATAAATACTACCATTATTATTTCTGTTAAAAAAGTTTACATAAATATTGAAAAAAAAAATTTTTTTTTTCGAAACGGTAATTCAAAAAGAGAGATAATTAAAGTCAACCTGCAAAATTCGTCTCTTTCTAAAATGTGGATCAAAATCCAAAATTTAAAAAAAAAATGATTTTGTATATTTTATTTATTTTTGGCCAAAACAGATTCTAAAATGTGTTTTCTTAGATAAAATTTTTAAAAAACTGACTTTTATTTACCGGTTGTTTTTTTTAAAAAAATAAGTGTGCGTTAAGGGGTTAAGAGACGAAATCCGATTCTTTACTTATGCGAACCGCGCTGGAATGAGAGGGAAACCATAAACCCCCAATGAGCGTCACTACGCAAACGCGAGAAAACTTTCCTCCTCCCGAAAGTCGACGCGCGTTCAAACTTTTCCCCCGACCCCCTACTTGGAGATCCTTCCTCCCATCGCTAGTAGTTATTTCCTTTTCAAAACGACTCTGGCCTTTGCCAGCGAAAGAGAACAAAAATACGAGGACTGACCCCCTCTCTCCCCTTTAACTCTCTTGCTAATGTTAAAGTCGATATATGATTTTTGTAGAGGGCGAAAAATTGTACAGCAGTGCGGTTCCTAAAAGAGGAACTCTTGCCAGGAAAACTGGCCTCTTTGCCGCATGCGCCACCATTCATGACGTCACACTTCTGCTGCATGAAACTCAAAGTGGATCGGGGCAGGAACGACTGGATCACCACGCATGTTTTCGAAAATTTTATTTATATATTTTGACTTTAATTGATTATTTTAAAACGGGGCGAACGCGTGAACATCTCATAAATTTAATTTCGATAATTTATTCTAACGTTACAGCATTAAATTAAACGTATGTGTAAATTAGTTTTTACCAGCGGAGATGCTTGAATAAGGGTTTACTCAAAAAAGGAATTATTTTAAATTGTAAACAATAAACAAAAATGACTTTAAAATTCTAATGTAGCGTAATGTTTTTCTCGCAATAACTTTATGTGCATGTAGTGCCCTTTTTTACAGATGTTTCCCACCCGTCCTTCTACCTTCGTTTTGTATCCTTGACAGTTTTGAAATCACTTTAATTTAGTTATCACATACTATTGAATATTTTACTCAATAAATTTGTTAGTAAGAATTAATAAATAATAACTCTGAATTTTCATTCTACACGCAATTATGATTATCAAGTTTTATTTTAATCGAATAAATTCTATAAAAATCTTACATTATGCATATATAATTCAACATTCCATTCTGTATTATTGATTTAACATATATATATTCTTAACAAAATGTCTTCTTAAAGCAGTTAACTGAAAATAAAAAATTAAAAAAAAATGTTTTGGAAGACTCTAGCTTAAAATCGGAGTCATATTTAATAAACATAGTTAAAAATTTTCTACGTAAAAATCGAAAAGAGTTATAAAAATCGCTTCCAAGTTCATAAAAATAGTGATCTATAAGATTCATTTTAAATGCACCTAAAAAACTGAAACCATATTTGGAACCCATTTTTGAAAAAATGGTTTAATGTTATTGAAAGTTTCATGAGTTTATAGTGCATGTACTTTGTTAAATTGTAATTTAATAGAGAAAAGTTACTTATAAAATGGAACAGACATTGTATATAAATAAATAAGAGAACGATTAAGGGGACATGTACGATTTAAGCAAAATTTTTTAATTTTAGGATTTTCAAAATTTTTTTGGTTGCCTCCTATGTGTGTACACTATGTAAAACAGATTTTGTGCTCAAAATTTCATAAAAAGGTGGCCATTTAATTTTTTTAAGGAAAAAACTTAAATTTTTTGAAATAATTTTAAAATGCTATTCCTCCTACAAAAATTTACATACATGCATGAAATTTGATTTGCAAGTACGTCAAACTATGTATAACAAAAGTTGGTATGGGTTTTACGATAACATGATTGGTATTTGTACAATACTTCTTTTTATGAATGCTTATTGAAAATTCCTTAAAAAATGTATAAATTCTGAGTTCAATTATTTTTAAAAAATAAGTATTGCTTTGATTCAAAAATGCATACCAACTTTTGTTGCTCTATTAGCAATAGTTAAAAGAAATTTCAAAGCATTAGGCACAATAGAAAAAAAAAGTCTTAGCATTTTATATGAAGATAAACTAGTTATTTTATCTTTCTGAGCTAAGTAAGTTTAAAGTTTTGATTTGCCATAGGGGTGAGAGTAAAAATGAACGTAAAAGCTATCATAATTCTGCGTTTTTTAAGTTAAGAGCTTTCAACTTTTGTGAGGTTGTAGGAAAGATTATAAAAAATAATTTATGCTAAAAAAATGAAATTTGATTTTTCGACCGATTTTTATTAATTGAATCGTACTGTGTCCCCTTAACAGAATCGGTATTAAAACAAGTCATTAGAAAATCAGCATTACAACTCATTGTCAGAAACCATGGAGATTCTCGAAACCAAGAGTTATTGAATCTGGTTAAAGTTTTTTTTTTATCGAATTGCTTGATATTTCATACGTTTGTGTTTACTGTTTTATATGGTGTGTGTAGATATATTCTAGCTCTTCTGGGTTGTCTTTAGAATAGATTGTTTGAAACAGAACGATTCAGTATATATTTAAATAAAAATTATAGTTTAAAAAAACTAAAAACAAGACCCTTTTATAGTTAATTGAACTAAGTTGAAACTTACGCTTTTAGTCGCCAAATTCGGAAATGGGATCTGAAATGAGTCGCCAGATGCATGGTAGGATCTTAAAATGGAAATTCGGTCAACGTGATGATCATGAGAATGGAGCAAAATTATTAAATTATTTAATGTCATCGGTCCTGGACAAGTGAACAAAATTTCGAATTAATCTGACCTTATAAAGTGGGTAAAAATTGAGCTCAAAGATTTCGTTACATACAAGGGAAGCTTATAAAAGGGTGTTAAAAATGCAATGCTCTCAGTAGCGCACACGAAAAATTTTCAAGGTTGGTGTCCAAGGTCAAAAGTCAACCAACTCGTATCATACTTCAAGACAACACCAACTGATTCTTCTGATTTTGTTAACAAAAAACAGTAAAAAAATAAATTTATTGAATTAATAATTAGCATTACTTAATAAAATAAATTGTTAATTTAAAGTACTTAATTAAATTTTACATTATATATATATAGGATTATCATCAATCGAAAAAAACTCAAGGGCTTTGGGAGGGTCCGGACCCTTAGGACCCCTTGTGTGCGCCATTGAATGCTCTCTATAAACTAGTCACGTCTATAAACGTCTACAAATGACGTGTCAAAATGTGACCCATTTTAGAGCCCCTGTAGTTTGGGGGGTCCCATATCATTCATACGTCCTTGATATTCATGCAGGGATGGGCAAATAGCGTTTCGCTGAGTGGTTTTTGTGCTAAAAAGCAACAAAAAAAAATGTTCGCTATATTTGGGTCAACATATATTTGGGAGCAAAGTTTTTCTTGCATGAAGATCAACGACAGCCAATGTAGATTCAAGTTGGTTGACTTTAACTTGTAGGCTGTGATGATAATTTCAACAAGCAATCTCATGCCTGATTGAAAAAAAAAACAAGTAACATATAAAAAAAAAATTTAAGTCAATTCCTACTTTGATCAACAAAGAAAAACTTTATTTTAGTTACTTTTTATGAAATACAATTAATATTTTTATAAAATTTACTTTTTACAAAATTACAATTAATATAAATATGTATATACATACGACAAATCACAATATTAAGTGGCAAAATAGAGAGCAATTTTCCATTTCCCTTCCTATATATGGTGTTGGAATACTATTTTTGCTTGTGACAATTTATATTCACTAATTAAATTTAATTATTCCAGTAAAATAGTATTGTAAAAAGAAATCACATTCTCAGAAATTAGGTCACCCCAGGTGGTTACTGAACCCACGATCTTCGCATTAGAAGTCCAATGCGCTATCCATTGCGCTACAGGGACATAACGAGCGATTTTCCATTATATATAGAGAGAGAGTTCAGTGGCGCACGCAGGAATTTTTCAAGGGAGGGGTCCAGGGATGGAAGTCCACCGTTCTCGTATCATGCTCCAATACGCCGCACAACATATTCTTTTGGTTTTGTTGATTTTCCGGAACAAAAAACAGTAAAAACTAATTATTGAATAAATAGTTAGCGTTAAATTATAAAATTATTAATAACAAATACTTAATTAAATTTTACGTACTATATACATAGGATTATAATCAATCAAAAAAATCAAAGGCTTTCGGGGGGGATTTGGACCCGAAGACCTCCCCCATCCCTTCTGTGCACCACTGATGATGTTGGACTACTATTTTTGTTTGTTACTATTTATTCATTAATTAAAAAATTGATGAATTAATATTTGAAGAAACTGCTTCAAAATCAAGTGTCATCCACTACTAGTTTAAAAAATGTATTTGAACGTGAGTGAATGAAAAAAAAGAATTTTATTAATGATTAAAAATTTGAACTATATATAGAGAGAGAGAGTGAGAGAGAGAGAGAATTTTTATAGTAGGAATTGGAAAAAGAAAAGAAAATGGCATTGTTTCATTCAACCATTTCTAAATATGAACAGTTTAATTGAATTTGAAATTTGCACAATTAATAAATTAGAATGTGAAAGTTATTATTTTATTCAACTTACATTTATTGATTTTTATGGCGCAACAATACCTTTTCTAAGATGTAATCTGAATTAATGAGTGTTATCATTTAAAAGAGTGGGGCCCTTTTATAAAAATGGGGCCCTCCAGCCTAAATAATTCCTCACCTCTGTATTAGTACAATAAAATTTGATATCAATCACTAATACAGCTTACTTTTCTAATAGAAAAAGGGAAATGTAGTGTTTGTGTTTAGTTTTATTGGCTACCATAAGGCGAAAGTTATCTGAAGTTGTAAATTTGTTACCTAAAACAATAAAATGTTAACTTTAGAGAGCAAGCGCAGTCGTTCAATACTTACTCTCCCGTCTACTCTAATTCAGTTTGCAAGCTGCCGTGGCGCTGCAATCGCAAAAAGTGAAATGATTTTACGCGGGGAGGAAGAAAAGAATAGAAAAAAGAGAAGGGGGGGGGAGAAGTAGCAAAAGAAAAATGGGGAGGTATTTGAAAAGGAGAAAGGGGAAGGATTATCTGCTCTAGCTCTTTATCTCTCCTCTAAGTGTAGGGGGTGCTTCGCCCTAACCTCCCCCCTTTTCCCATGTATTTTCCTCCGACCCTGCTCGCTCTTTGCTATCAATCTGCTCACCTTCACTTTCGGAAAGAGGTCATATTAAAAGAATTGGGTTTTTGTCCACGTTTCCCTAGAGGCATTCCCATTTTTTTTTCCAAATATATTTCAGGATAACCATTTCAAGCTCTTACAAATCAAACTTAACTTGTATCAATAAACATGCTGAAATCTTATCTTTTATGAAAAAAAAAATCTTGTTTTATTTCCCCTTCCCCCCATTTTAGTTCTGTTTATGTTACTTATCAATATATCTGAATAAATTTATTCCATCTCCTTCCTTTTATGCATTGGTCTTCAATTTGTGTTCCTCGGAACCCTTGAGTTTTACAAAGCTTACCATGCAGTGGCGGATTAGGGCGGTCGCCAGGGGCCCCCAGTGCTTGTAGGGGCCCCACGCTTGATGAGTGCAAAGGCCAGCTATAAAACAACCACGCCACCTTGGAACAAGAAATGAAAAGAAAACAAAGATACAATGAAAACCCCGCTAGAAATTTATCGAGATGCAAAAGAAATCCTAATGTAGAAAAACTTTTGAAAATATTTTTAACAATACCGATATCGAATGCATCAAGTGAATCTTTTTTAGGTTTAAACGTGTTAAAAATAATTTATATACAGAATAAAATGTTTTGGACAAAATAGATATGATGAAAATAATTGATGAATTTGCCAAAGAGAAATCAAACTGTATAGCAAAACTGTAAGCCTCTTATAAGTAAGGTTTTTAATTTTTTTTCTTCAGTTAAAATTTTTCTTTATATAGCCAACGAGTTTTTTTTTTTTTTTTTTGCAGTACATTTTATTTTGAGAAGTAAGCGACTCTTTTCACTATTTTAGTTTTTCGACTCTTAAGCCCATGGGCTTAAACTACCTTAATCCGCCTCTGTTACCAAGGGGTTTCACGTGTCAAAATAAAAAAAAATTGAAATGTAAATGAAAAATATGTACCCATAATCGTTCTCTTTGAAGTTTCTATGGCCTCAATTTTACATATATCAGCATAATTACAAATATATCTGTCAAATATGCTGATGCGTATAAACTCGGGGTCTACAAACTTCACAGAGAACGAACTTGAATCCATTTTGGATACACGTTTATAATTTACTTTTAGATACATTTATAAAGTTATATATTTATAACTTTAAATGAATTCAATATATTTCTCCAAGGCCTCAAAGTAAATATTTTCAAACTGAATGACAAAATCAATGCTTTAGTTTAAAGATTTGGTTTGTGGGAATATTATGTGAAAAAGAATAATAATACTCAATGGTTTTAAAACGTTAAATGATCTTCGAAACGAAAATGGTAGGAATTTGTATAAATATGTGAAGGGCATATTTTACAATTAAATCTACTATCAGGAACTGCTTTCTTTAATCCATGTCTGGATTTTAAATCTATTTTAGTAAAACCAGGGATTTATTACGGGTAGAGAACAAGAACATTGATTGAACTATTAGCAGTCTCTGTGTTAAAGTGCAAATAAAAACCAGAAGATCTAGATTTTGGGTTAAAAATGTACACGGAATGTTAAAATCTAAACTTAAGTAAGAACAGCACCTATAAATTTTTTGATTGTAAATTCTTACAGAATTTACAGAAGCCTCTCACACACCTGTAAAACTTTTAAAACCAACCATAACAATGTATTCAAGTGAAAAATATTCCTATGTGGAAGTAGAAACAAAATGCAAAAACTAATTGGACACAAAATATGAAATGTGAGTGCACATATTTTGATAGACCTAGATTTCGACAGTTTGTGTAAAAAAATGCAAGCATATATCCCAGTTAGTAAATATAATACATGGGTAAGGGTCACCTGCTGCATAAATTAATATTATTTAGGGGTAAAGTATATTAAAATTATATCAATTTCTTCTATAACCAATGCAATACTTTTTACAATACATGAGATTCCTGTAACACGTTATTTTCCTTCAAATATTATTTTAACATATATTCTAAGAATGTGTGGAGTAGAGTTCCCCCAAAATACCTTATAGTTCATAGGGCTCTATCAATAGAAAAAGTTTGAATATCACTGCTGTAACCCCTTAACTGCTCATTAAAAGTTACGCAATGTACTCCCCAGTGCCACCATTGTTTCACACAGACGTGCATATGCAGTGTATTGAGGGGGGAGAAAAGGCAAAAATAAGTAAATTTTCGTCTGAAATAAGTTAGCCTTAGAAAACACTGTCCAGGCCATTTTATTATATTCCATGACCTTCGGATAAGAAATAATGATAGCAGAGGGGGAACAAAAATCGTTTTAGAAAGACGTATATATACGTCCAGGCACTTAAGAAACCGGTTGAGCGACACGGATATATACACCGGCAACAGTTAAGGGATTAAAGTAATAATTTTGAATCATATTGAAGGGAAATTTCACTGGTTGCCAGAAGAAAGACATACTTTTTTGTTGTCTTTACTACTATTAATAGAAAAACAGTAACATATTATTTCTAAGAAAATAAAAAGAAAAGGGAGGGGTAAAAGGCCTTTTTTTCATCTAATTTCTATTTCAGATCCTTTTATATGTTACTGCTTATAGTTGAACAAATTTTCCTCTGGTTCATTAGGTAGACTAAACATCTTTTGAACATAGCTAAAGAAAAATTTGATTGGTTACCGTGAAAAGGACTTGCTTGTTTGTAAACTACATACAAAAATATTTGAAAATACCATTCGAATGAATAAGAGTATATATTATAATTGAAATTAAAATGGAAGAAAATTGTTTCCATGTACCTGTTATGTGTGTGTGTAATATGATTTATTTATAAACATTTGCTAAACTGTAAATATCAAACAATAAAGTTTTTATTGATTATTATCTATTATTACAGATGCAAGCAAAAATATCACTTTGTTCTCTCTATAAATTAATTTTAATAAAAAATGTGAATATTTTTTTAAAGAATTTACTAAAAGTCACCATTTAAATAATCACAAACAAGAGTGTATATTTATGCAAATCTCTAAGTTCAAGATATCGTATAGATTTGTAAATTATTGTAATTGTTTTGTTTTTATGTATTTGCAAATGTGTCAAGTTTATTTAAATCTATTTTTGGGTTTAATGGACAATGGCTAAATTTGGAAATACCATAACCAACGAAAGGCCCTTTAGATAGAGATTAGAGAAATGTTTTTAAATTATAAGAAAATTGAAATAAAAATGAAGTTTTCAATTATTAAAACTATTTTAATCATAACAAATCCTTTGTAAAATTGTTGTAATATTTTATTTAAATATTCTTACTACTGAGAGAATATCATTATATTGTGTAGAAGTTCAACATTAAAAATATTTTTAATGAAACTATTCATTTTTTTCTGAGTTTTTAATAACCTTCCTGTCAGTAATAATGTATGTTATATCTGTGTTTAAAATGTTAATAATTTCGTATCAAATATAATTCTTTTTAAGAATTATTTTTATTCTTTAAGTTTTCAAAAAACTTAGTTTTTACCATGCTTTTATTAACTCGCTTTCCTGTATGTTTGTCCGAGTGGAATTTTGTAATCGATTTTAAACTAACTTCCTGATGAGCTAGAGACTTGAAATTTAGACCATAGCTCAGAAGCGGATTACAATATATGAAAATGTGGAAAAAAACATGATACATTAAAAAAAATTTATTTATAAATTATTTAAGAAAATTTTCCGTTTTGAATTCATTGTAATACTTTCATAATATTTAAAAACACAGTTTTAAGAAAAATATTTTGTCAAAACACACTAAACAATGGACGATACAGAAATGGAAATTAATTAATAACTTCTTTATAACGATTTGTTTAGCTGAAAATAATGCATAACTGAAAGTAGTGCATACATGAATCTAGCAGAGCAATGTCTTAAATATAATAACCTGAAACGGGATACTGCGTATTTCCCTTAGTTCAGGGGTAGGCAGACCGCTGGTCTTGGCATATATAGTTTCGGCTCTTCAGATATCTATCTCTTTATATTATTAAAAAAATAACTATGTCTACTAAAGATTTCCTTTTTTCTGTTTCCTTTATAATTATCTACTGAAAAAAATTACCTGTATTTGGATATTCATTTAAAATTTGACATACTGAAGATAGTTATTTCTACATAAAATTATTTCCCATCACAAGTTTGAGAATTAGTGAGAATAATAAAATTAACTTTAAGCTGTAAAAGTTCAATTTATTACTAAAAATGCCGCATTAGAAAGATTCCCTTTGAAATGATTTCCAGAAATGTTTACTAAATTGTACACGTAAGTTCAACTCATAACACTTGTAAATGAACACTAAATTCCCTTACCCTGTCCCCCCCCCTCAACTTCTACTGCCCTGGGTGGACCAAGGCCTTCTCAAGAACCCTCCTCCATTCCTATCTCCTCTAAACATCAGTTCTCCAATCGTCCTTCACACAATCAGCCTATCTCAATTTGGGCCTACCCCTAGTTCTAGTTCCAATAGGTTTGTAACGAAAAACTCTGAACGTGCCCCACCCCAACAGAAATTACAAAAATACATTGCTTATTTAATGACATGCTTAAGGGTTAAAACTGTATAAAGAGTGTTGAAATAACTTATATATACAAGAACAATCAAAGTCAATTTCAGTTATTAATTATAAACTCGTGAAATTTTAGAATAAAACACTTATGGCATTATAGTACGGAATTTTTTCGCGAAATTTGAAAGTTAAATTGCTATTATAATGATACATTGGCAATGGCTATTCTTACATTGAGACCCAGAAATAGAAAAATATTTTCAATAGTTCCTAGTTCTTAATGGAATAGAATTTTTTTTATTTCGCTTTTTTGGAAAACTTTATTTAAATGTTAAAATAATACTAATTGGAGCGCGAGAGTCATTATCCCGCCCGCTAAGAGAGTATCTTCCACATAAATGACTATTTGATGCCTCAGTTATCTCGCTTCTCTTACTATTTCGCTCTTCTCTTTCGAAAATTGTCAGACCATTGTCTTAGCTAACCTAACCATTACTACGATATTTTCGAAGGATCTCTTTGATGCCGGGGAAACAAAAGTCGGAAAATGAAGTTTCATTAGTCGTAAAATTCCGGATTTTGGTCTACCTGATTTTTTTCACATTTGTATCACTTTGATAGTTTCGTAATTTTTATATTAGTATAAACTTTTTTTCACCTACATTGTTTTATACAAAGCAAATGTGCGTTCGAAATGCTGATGTCTAGTAAGTGAAAGAATACTTTTTTATAGCATTTATCTAAATTTACCACTAACTCTATCTAAATGTACGAAATCACCACAACGGATCGAATTCAGTTTCATGAGTTCAGACGACGCTCCTTTATATTCGTTTGTGAAAATTACAGCAGCGTAAAATACGACCTTGCTCGAATTATCTCGAGTGTGCTTAGTTTGGACTGATTAGTGCGCTCGAATTAACTCGAGCACGCACGTTAAGGGATTGTTTTGAAAATGGCTATTCTCAGTGATTTAATTACCGTAAAATCCGGCGTATAATGCGCACCCATACTTTTAAGTTGCATTTATAAATTTTTAGGTATATTCGTTGTACAACGTGCACCCTCTATTTTACGAAGAAACCTGAAATAAACGTGTCTATTGCTCTCATGCTTTTAAGTACATTATTCGAGGTATTGTTCCAAACTTAAGAAATATTAGTATACTTCTACAACTACAACACTTTAAATTCATAAAGAATATCATTTCCTTTAAATAAACAATATTTTGGTATATGTAGAAGTCTAATTTTTTTTCTATAGTCTTGTCTATTTTTATTTTTGAAGCTCTCGTTTTTATACCCTAATGCTCTAATTCTGCATTTTATGCTCTAATTTTACGGTATATAGTTAAGGTTTGATCTCTTTACTGAGTAAATATATCGCTTGCCACCAGAGAAATCTATTCGTCGCCTACTTACATTTAATTGTCCTTTTTTGAGTAGTTTTCCAAAGCGATTAAAAATTATTCCAAACAAATAAAAAATAAAATTATGTGGTTATCAATTAAGATTGAATGAAAATATAAATTTTACCGATTTACATGTCTGAAATAAGGTTGTTTTATGAATATTAGGTACAAGAATGAAACTTCGCATTTTTTAAAAATTCATTTATGCTCTTTGTACGACACCACACATGGTATTTCTTATACACATCAGTTTTCAGTCTAACACGCATGATTTTTTCCCCAGATTAGGTACATTTTTGTATGTGTGTTATTTCTTCTAGATTTTTATCATCTACTTCGATATGCACTCAAGAGCCAAAACATTATGACCACCTGTCAATAACGAGTTGGCCTACCCTTGGCGCGCAACACAGCTTCAAACCGCCTTGGCATGGATTGCCAAGTCCTTAGTAGATGGCCGGAGACAGATTGTACCAGATGTTTAAGCAACGGTCACGCAAATCCGAGATATTGCGAATTGGTGGTCTTTGTGAACTCTGAGCTGCCGTCCCATGACATCCCAAACGTGTTCTATCGGATTGAGATCCGGTGAGTTAAGTGGCCAGGACATTAACTGAAATTCAGCATCATGTTCCTGGAACCACTCCAACACAATTTTAGCCTTGTGACACGGGGCGTTGTCCTGTTGGAATATTCCATTTCCTGCTGGAAAAACAGAGGCCATGTAAGAGTGCAACTGGTCCGCAATGATGTTCAGATACCCTGTAGCATTCATGGTCTGCTCTACCACAACCACGGGTCCCAGAGACGCCCAAGAGAACGTCCCCCAAAGCATAATACCGCCACCACCAGCCTGTGTATGATCTACTGTACATTGAGGGAGCAACTGTTCGCCAGGAAGATGGCGTATCCTGATATGGCCATCGACGTGATGAATGACCAAACCGTGATTCATCTGACCAGGAAACTCTCTCCCACTGATCCATGGACCAATCGCGATGTTCCCGGGCCCAGCGCAGGCGCAGTTGGCCATGACGCTTGGTCAGCAAAAGCACACGAGTGAGACGTTTGCTGCGTAGCCCCATATCTAACAGTGTCCGCTGAACAGTGTGCTCCGATACTATTCTACTTGGTCCTGCATTGTATTGGGCTGTCAGCTGAGCCACTGTCTGGCTCCGGTTTTGCTTCACCATGTGAGACAGTTTCCGACGACCTTTTTCTTTGATAACGCGTGGACGTCCAACATCATGTCATCTACTGCTGATTTCACCGTCATTCATCCACTTTGCATAAGTACTAACAACTGTAGATCACGAACAACCCACGAGTCGTGCAGTTTCGGAAATTCTTGTTCCGAGCCTTCGAGCCATTACAATCTGCCCTCTATCAAAGTCACTTAGATACGCAGCCTTTCCCATTACATACAGAAGTAAGTGAAAGAATGATTCTTCAGACTCTCCAGCAGCAGTTAAATACCACTTCCACCTGATCACGTGCCTTCCACATCATCCAGGCGAGTTCATTGCAAAATGTAGGGGTGGTCATAATGTTTTGGCTCTTGAGTGTATATATATTTTTATTATCATGAGTAAGATTTCTATCTGTTAGGTTTCATCTCTCTGTCGATATACAGCATATTCGTATGTAAAATTGCTGCACATATTTCTGGTGTGTTCTAAATCTGTATTCTTTCTTACCTGTATCCGGAGGTGTATATCTTTAAATTCTTATGCTTTATATTGACTTTAATCTACACAATTCTTAAGAGGTTTTAACTCTAGTGGAGGAAAATGAAACAAATAATGGTCAACCGCTTTTTAATGTCTCTGCAACAGCGGTGTCTTAATCCAAGGGGGATGTTCTATCTTCTTGCTATTAGTCATTTTGCTCAAGATATTTTTAGAATAGACACATCTTGAGTAGTAAAAAGTTTTATTTATAATCTCACCTCTTTCTGATTAATTAACACAGTTTTTGTGTATAAGATTAAAATATAAAAACACTAATGATGCAGATATTGGATAAGTATTCCAATTAGTGAATAATCATTACCAATGCAATTCCTTATGTATGTGTGCATGAAGATATAGTTACAGTTAATAAATAAACATTTGCATAATAATTAATGGAACGACTGGAAATTTCAACTGCCAGACGATTGTTCAGCAAAGTCGTTAGAGTCCTCAGTTCACCTTATACACCATGAATAAAGATACGAAGCAAATTAAAAACAGTATTTATCAGAGCAAGGAAACGCTCAACAAACAATAAGATCTTTAGAAAAATTTAATATTTTAGGTAAATTACAAAATATCTACAGCTATATAATAGGATATTTCCAAGTAATTTTCCTATTTGTTTTGGTAGAAAACGAACATGAGCCAAGTAAAGTTGAAATGAACCTACTTCCCTTCTACCCTGTGACCCACCTAAAGGTGTGGGAGGAAGTGAAGGTTGGTTCGACATGATAATTTCTAATTATTTTATTTATCACTCTAATCGACTCAAACACAAAATAGGATCGACTCACACTATAAATAGGAGGATCCAGCCAGACAACAGAGGGAAGGGACGAGAGTCGCGTTTGAGGAGAATACATTTAATAATCACTTTATAATGATGGTTCTTCCTTAATATTACTTTACACAGTAGATATATACTTAATGTTCGCTTAGCGACTTTAATACTTTAAATATCAACGTAATAGAAAGATGTCAGTACAGGAACTTAGTCAGTCTTCTAATCAATTCAAAATATCTATATCTTTTCCTGAATATAATCTTTTACAAGGACTTTTTAACCATTTATGGTAATCTTCACCTTCTATCTTTCTTGTCACCTCTAGTTAACTGAACTTCTAACCTTCTAACTTTCTGTTATCTATTCTCTTCACTTCTAACTCACTAACCCCGTTAACTCGCGAACAAGAACTATATATATAATAAACTTAATTTGCATATCACGTTGCCTTCTTAGGAGAAGATTGGGGAATTTTGCTGGCCCCAAAGAATACCTAAGAGGATTATTAGTAGGAGGTCGCGTATAGATCCGTCACAAAGTGTCATCTCAAAATGTATCTTTTTTGTTAAAAGAGGAATGCTAATTGCATAAATTAAAACTGTAGCTACTGAATTTTTAAATGGCCTTAAAAATGTGAAATATCAGAATTTTAGCTAAAAAATAAATTTGGAGAAATATATATATTTGTTTAATAATCTCTGCTAGAGACACAGAAATGGTTTGAGCACTAAAAGCATTAAAAATAACGGAAACAGGTATTTGAACTTAAACATAGGGATGTTGCAGTATTATAAACATTGCTGACTTAAGAAGCCTTTTAATAATTTATATAAAAGTATGTTTCAGACAATTTTGCGGATACCCAATCTTCCCCTCCTTTCCGTTTATAATAGCGAAATCCCATTGAAAATAATAGATAAAAGCTCTAAATCCAATTTTAAAAAAATGGTATCTTTCCTGAAGTTTCATTAACAATTGCATAGACCACGATGAATCTGTGTACAATAAACAAGTTACGGCCAGATTCTGGATCTGATACAGATTCAAAGCTATTATGTTACTAGCCAAATTGTACCATAGCTATAAGTATAAAGTTATCTGTACTAAAATAATTCTAATGTATGCATTGGTGCTTAATTCAATCAATGAAGTGATTATTCTTCAACTAGAAAGCTTATTAAATACGAAAAGTATTTCAAAATATTTTCTGCATGAATGTGGATTTTTTTGTAAAACAAAGTTTTAAAAATTACGAACTACACTTTTCTTCTTAATCGTGTTTTTGGATAATTTGTGGTTTCAAAGTATCATTTTGTGTGCACATAGTTTCATCATTTTCCACTCAATTTAAGAAATGATGATGATAATATGAAGAGAAATATTTCACAGTTACCTCTATCTAAATATTGCTATCATTTTTTATGCATCAGTACATTATCTGTGTTGCAATGTCCAAATGTCTTAAATAAGTGCATTTTATTTTAATGGATTATGTGGCATTAAAAATGTATATTATATGAATGAATATCATTTTGCGTTGTTTTTTTTCCCGCCTTGATGCTAATCACCTTTGAAATCATTGAGTTTAGTGAGTGAATGAGTGAATATAAACGTCCCACTGTTCAGCTACACGAGGGCTTTTGGGGACGGTCCGCGTAATTTTGAACCATGGTCAAGTGACGCGGACGACATCTGAGCTGGCACCCCCTCTCCTAACTACCGCACCACACCAACGGGAGGACGTTTGATCTCTCGACAGATTTAACGTGCATCTCTCCCCTACACGGCGGGTCTTCAGTGGTACTGGGATCGAACTCATGACATGCTAACCAAGATCCGATGCCTAGACCACTTGGCTACCGCGGCCACATCATTGAGTTTAATCGGGGTTGTTAGATGTTTGTAGATTGAGATGTTAGGTGTAAAGCCATCCCCCCCCCCCTTAAAACAAACATTTAAGCATCCATGGAATTACAACTTTTTTTTTTTTTTTTTACTCTTGTGATTTTTATAAGTAAACTATTAGAATAAATATTTTTACCTTGTTTTTTTATGTATCTCAGTTGGTAATTTCTTTGAAGAATATAATATTCTTTTGAATTTTTGGTCCATTTAACTTTTTTTCTATTCCTCTTGTATACGAATGTCTTTACTTTTTGAGGATCTTAATTCATGATATAAAATGAATTTCTGACAAATAATTTATTATTTTTCAGTGATATATATATATATATATATATATATATTAAATCTCTTTTCAAGCTTTCAAAATCTTCAGAATTCTTGCATTAAAACTACAATTAATTGTTGGTGCCTATTATTGTATATGTTTCTTTATGATTTATTTTACATGCTGTGAGTTGCATACCAATGTTGAAATTCTAAGTTTCTACTGAAAAAGAAAACTGTTTTCTAGAATGTTTGGCCTTGTAAGTAACTAATACTATTCATTGTATATTTGAATGTCATTTAAATACTTGTTTTTCTCAACAATTGAATTAATGCTTACAAATCCAGTTCAGTCACACTTCAGTAATGCCTTCTTTTGGGTTTTTTTTACATGTTGCCATTTAGTTCATAACAAGATTCATTCTCTGAGAGACTGCTATTGCATAACTCTATCTTCCAATTACCAATTCTTTTTTGTAACTCGCCTTGGATCGGACAAAAATCTATTCTTTCTGTCTCCCATTGCACAATGGCGTCTTCCCGTCATCAACTATTTTTCTTTTAAGCTGATAACCAGTTTTGAAGATAGACGTAAAAAACGTTTCTTTCAACAATTACATGTTTTAAAAATGTTCAAACATTGCTGGTAGTAATCAAAGTACCATCAACCAATAACGATTCAGGCTTATGGAAGTTTCTTGAAGGTACTTATTTCATGCAAATGCAGGTCTTTGACTTATGAAAGAAAATGCCAGGCTTATTCTAGACTTCAAGTAGATGTTAAATATCTCTGTTGGATTCCCAACTAATTTCATAATATTTGGTAGATGACTGTTTCAAATACATCAAATGAAAGGTTAACGTAACTATTATATATTTGCCGTTGAATACATCAAATAAATCAGTATCAAAGGTAAGCAATATTTTGGCAAAATACATACCTATAAATATGCTTTCTTTTAAAGTATCCGACTACGTTCGGTACCACAATTTTAGAAAAACTTATATATGAATATGTTTTTAATATTTAGTGTCACTTGAATTAGAATATGCTTATAAAGTTGTTTTAATGATGTCATTACAATAAAATATTACTTACAAGGATTTTTTTTTTGTGCAAAACATGAAGGAAATATGATATATTTCAAAAAAAAATCACCTTTTATGGAAAATGTTCTTCTTTTATTATATTTTTCATATATATAGCTCAGATTTCTGTAAGCGCGAATAAGGATTTTTTTAAAAATTCACATTATTTTCAGAGTTACGATTAATTAAAAAAATAATCTGAGTGATTTTTTGTTAAAATTTTTATTTTTTTGCTGAATTAAAATATGAATAAATCCACTTCTAAATTACACATTTTTCTAAATTCCCAATTCAGGCTCTGTACAGAAGTTTAACCTGAATGTTTTATATTTCTTTGTCTTTTTGGGGGGTGGCACGGAGTTCCAGACGTATAATATGTCCAATATATCCTTATTGGCTATTTTTATAACTGGTATATTGTCCGACTTTATTTAACTTTTCAGAAATTATCGTTAACTATTTATGTTTGTTTTTCTCTATGACGTAGAGGATCTGGACTTAATTTCAAAATCATATTTCTTGCTTTATTATTTTCACAATTTAAACCAAGTTTAGTACCAACATCCTGTTGCTTACAATGAAATAAATATTTTTAACGGATAGAATTTTTCTGAATTGTATGCTTTGTGACGATTTAGGAAAAGTGGTGAGTAGCGTGAGACTTAAGAAATTAAATTATTGATTTATTCCGTCTTCAGCTATCAATTACAATATTTACATTTAGATAAAAGTCATTCACAAACTATGAATATTTCACAAGAGAATATTTAATTGTGTAGTGATGGAGAGGAGGAAAAACACAACGTCTCTTTTCGAGTATTTCCAGTGGTTTGCTTTCTCCACTCTCTTGGGGTGAGGCGGTTCCTTCTTACACCTCAAATTTCACTCGAGGTTCGACTCGTAGATGGAATCCAGTTGTTTTTCTCACGGCCGTCGGAAAAAGACGTGATGTCAGATGAAAGGATTCTGCGATATTTTAGGGGTGCACGTCTGGATATGAGCTGCGTAATGTTATCTGCATAGGAAAGCCGATCTTACAGCTGTGAGATGCTAAAACGTTACAGTTTGCCATTTAAGGATTTTAAAATGTTTAACTGAATGATGAAATACAGTGGCGCACACAGGAACTTTTCAAGGAAGAGGGGGAGGATCTAGGGTTTAAAGTCCACGATTCTCGTATCATGCTTCAATACGCCACCTAACATATTATTTTGATTTTGTCGATTTTCGGGAACAAAAACAGTGAAAAATTAATAATTGAACAAATAATTAGCATTAATTAATAAAATTAATTATTAAAAACAAATACTTAATTAATTTTTACCCCCCTAGTGTGCACCACTGATGAAATGTTAAGCAGCTTAAGAGTACTCAGATCAAACGAATTATAATAGTTTAGAGAGAAGGCATTTATAAATATGTATCAGAGAGAGAGAGAGACTCCTCTTCATGAAGTTTTTATTGTGACAAAATTTCAGGTGTTTGTTTATCGGCCTTACCAAAGTTGAATATTTGCATCTACCTTTGCAATAAGAATTTTTAAGAAAGTAGGCCAATATTACTTTTTTAAGTTCTTTTTCTTTAAAATAGACTTACTATGTTACACGAAAATAGTTAAGATATTAGTTTTGTATGATATTGAGTTACGTGATATTCTTCTTTTAAAAAAAATTGTATTCCTTTTTTTGTAAAATTGAACGAGAAAATGAAGTTTAGATCTGCGGCAGATAGAACTCGGTACCTTCTGATCTGTAAGCACGTAACATACCACTGGACCGAAATTATCACTTCAGTCCGCAGACTGTTACTCTCTTATATAAATACCACCGGTAAAGGGCCTCGTCTCGTTCTGCATTCGGCCTCAATCCGAATAATTTTAATCATCAAACGTTATTACAGGGCATATTCTCCAAAAAATTGGAAATGTTGACCTTTGTACCAAATGGCAACACTGCATCATTACGGCATGTCCGTGTCTAGACCTAGACCTGCCATCAGACACCATCATTTAGGCGAAAGGCGGCTGTCGCTCCAGTTAGTTTGTGCCTTAGTTTGTGAGTCAAGAACCTCTATTTGTTACGAGTAACCGTTTGTACAAGTATATTACATACAACGTATGATATCTATTGTCTATTTAAAAAAGGTCGTAGGTGTAACCTATTTTTGCAAAGGGGACCAGGGCCTCAAAAAAATCTTAAGACGTGCTTGTTAAAGGAATATGTAACATTTAAGATCCATCTGTATTTCGACAGCTTATGACATAATTTATTGCATTGGACGCTATGATTTCTTAATCGAAATTTATGCACTTTGTTACATCTGTAGTGTCTTAACAGAGTAGCGTTTATGGCCGTACTGCTAATCGTTAAAAATCACTTTATTTCTGGGATAAATAAATATTATCTAGAATACACTATTAAAGTATAAAGCATTCCGTTGTTCGCTGGGAAGAAGAAAAAATAAAATCATGCTCAAAAGTCTCGTCAGGGCCACCAAGCCGTTGAGCCACTGATATTCTCCACTTTCATACGTCGGGCATCGAAATACCGAAGTGGAGTACCACCGTTTATTGCTACTGAGGGTGATCGCCCCACAATTTTTTTTAGTCCAGCAAGATCAAAAAACTGGAACAGTGGGACCCTTTTTCTAATTCCGAATCGACCCTTTTAAACTTCAGGAGCGGATCACCTACAAGCACCTCGCCACCTCTCATTGGCGGGCCACAAATTTTGCATGTGGCTGCACCGACGTCATTTACACTCCACTGGTGCGGGCGAACAATGGCCTGACGCCTCCTGGTCTCTTACGTGACAAAAACTCTGATACTGGCTTAAGAGTCAAATCCTTCTTTCCCAAACCCAGTTTAGATATTAATCCCCATTCCAGTTACGTTACCCAATTCTTAACAAACCATGGCCCATTTGTTTCTTATTTGCATCGTTTCAAATTAAAAGCTACTCCCAATTGTCTTTGTGGTTCTGTGGGGGACGCTGACCATTATGTTTTCGCCTGTCCTCTGACTGAAGATTTCCATTTAATCTCTCCATCTCAAAATGCTAAAAAAGCCTGGTTCCAATCTATCGTTAAAAATCCCTCCATTCACTCTAAACTAAAATCATGTATTAAAATTGCATCTACAGTCCGGGATCAGATTCCTTAGGGGGGTTTGGTCGGTACTCTTTTGTGGTCACACACAAGCGTTTTTTTTCACCTCCTCTTCCACAAACGTTTCCTGCTTTTTTTTTTCGCCTTATCTCTAAACCCTATTTATATTTCACAATTTTTTGCAGCTTCCTGGTTTAACTCTTGGTTTACAATATTAGTATACTTTCAGGTTAATTTCCTGTTTTTTTTTTATTTTTATTTTATTTATTAATTTTTGTAGCAAAAAATGACATCTCCAATAAACTTCAATAATCTATCTCCCCCCCCTTTTTTTTCTCTCTTTATTTATTTATTTATTTTTAACTGCTGCTATCTTCTTTTATGTTTCTTTAAAAAAAAAAAATGGGAGAGGAGATCTGGAAGAAGAAAAAAAAACTTCCTTTTGATGAATTATTTCCTTTTTCTGAAAACTGAAGAACCAAATGGCGGGAAAATATCAACAGGAAGTGGTATGACATCAACTGAAAATTTGATTCCAAAGAAACTATTTTTTTTAATGTAATTATTTATGCTTCCTGTTTTCTGTCTTTTTTTGTCTTTATGGTGCATTTGTTTTGTATATTTTTATTATTTCTTTTGTATTTGTAAAAAAGTTGAAATTGTTTAAAATGTAAACTTTGATTTTTTTTTTTACAATAAAAACTGGATGTGAGGGTGGTTGTCTCCCGAGGGATCGGTTGTAGCTCTAAACCCTCTTCGGGTGAGCTCGGTTCCTCTGGGCATTCATCATCATCATCATCTCCCGTGACAAAGGCTTGTGTCCAGCATCTGGGGCCACAATTTGACCAGTCATACTTTTTGCCGAGAGTACTTCTGCGATACTCCTTGGTGTCAGAACCTTCTATGCAGATTGGCTCCGTCAATAGAGGAGGGTAATCTCAGCACTTAAGTACTATATCTCGTCACGGAGTATTCGGAGAAAAAGGCGTCCGTAAGTCAGAAAGTAAAGTAGTAGCAACTGTTAAACCGTTCTTCCAAACAGTTCGCACGTATTATGACTCCGGCGTAAAGGGCGAACTACCGGTGCCTTTTGTAGAGACACAATGTCCAGGGCAGTCAACTGTCCCTCCATACGTAAATCTTGACATGTATAGAAAAGTGTGATTTCTGCTAATGATCCAGCGTTACACATTGTATAAGAATCTGTATAAGAAATAGGGGGGGAAATTAAGAAAAATGATAAGCATTTTTTTTAATGTATGTATATATGTATGTGAAAAGGATTCAAGATCTGAATAAAAATGAACTGTGAGATTCTCAGCAAAGTTTTCAAAACAGGTTATTTGCTATATTTATCTATCTTTTTCATTTTCCTATGCCTTGTATAAAGGGTGGCCATGATCGTGGACTCGTCGAGGACATCGTCGAATCGTGATTTCGAGTTTTAATGTCACTAAAGATTCCCCGTTTAGAGGGCCTCAGTCCTCTCATTGGCGTGATGTGGAAGGTTGGAGAGAGTGTGCCAGTTCAGGTATCGTCCTCGTCATTTGACAGTGGTTAAAAATTACGAGGTCCGTCGACGATAGTCTTTGTGTTGTTTCAGAGTGCAACTTAAAACCAAATCAACTCTCGTGTAGAGGGTCT
Source organism: Trichonephila clavata (assembly GCA_019973975.1). Taxonomy (NCBI): domain Eukaryota; kingdom Metazoa; phylum Arthropoda; class Arachnida; order Araneae; family Nephilidae; genus Trichonephila; species Trichonephila clavata. The sequence goes on from BMAO01008180.1 coordinate 101,435, forward strand.
GAATTTTTTGAGGCTCAAAATTCTCCCGTCAAAGTCGCCTCAGACGTCATGCCTACCACTTGACCGAGATTCAAAATAATAAAATCCGTCGCTATTGGCCTAAGTGTGGCTTCTAAGTTTGATCCGTTAATAATCAGTTACTCAATGATTTTAACTTTTACATATAATATTTCCTTACACTTTTTTTTTTTTTTACTTATCATGGGATAATCTAAATAGTAATAGTATCTATTTGTGAATTTTACATTAATTTTTTGTATGCATTCTATTCTCTCGTATATCTTTCATATAAAAACTGATGATAATTAAGTGTATTTTTATTGCGTTAAATGTTCATTGTTTAAGGTGTCTGTCTATCAGCCATTTTGAATTCGTGAATACTATGGGAATGTTACAGGAATTCTATAAAATTGCCATTGAATTAACATAACATTTACAAATTCAAACTAACCGCGGTAGACAGGAGTGTTGAGTTGAATTATATTAAACTTGGCATAATTTGTCACGCACAAGCAACGAAACTGGTACTTTTCCGTTTCGCTGGCGCATGCGATAAAGTCGCCAAAAATAATACAACTGACGCAAAACGGAATGTATTCCCGCTGGTAACCTTTTACCACAACATTTTCAATACAAGCCGTGGTCTTTTCTTATCAGTAACACCTTTTTCATAATATATAAAAAAAATGGATGAAAAACTAATGCGTACAAATATTTATTAGTATTTTTTATGTGTATATTGTGTGTTGTCACCAATAACGCCAATTTATCGAGATTTCAGCCCCCAAACGGAAAAGAGTGCTACGAAAACTTATAAATTTAGTACAATAATTATATGCTTGGGTCGTATTTGAATAGGATTTCTTTCATTTTAATTTCTAGCATAATTACAATCGCAGCAATTTTAAAATTAATTTTAAAAAACATTATTTATGACAACCGTAAAGACGCTGGTAGGGCCCCCAAGCTTGATGAGTGCAAAGGCCAGCGAGAAACCAACCACGCCCCCTTGGAACAAAAAATGAAAAGAAAACAAAGATGCAATGAGACCCCCGCTAGAAATTTATCGACATGCAAGATAAATCCTAATGTAGAAAATCTTTTTAACAATACCGATATCGAATGATCTTTTTTAGTTTTAAAATGTGTTAAAATAACTTAAGAAGTACTATGGAAGAAAAGACAAATTGAACAACATGGCCATATTATATACAGAATGAAATGTTTTGGACAAAATGTATATGGAAAAAATAATTGATGAATTTACCAAAGAGAAATCAAACTGTATAGCAAAACTGTAAGCACTTAAGCAAGGTTTTTAATATATTTTTTTTTTGCATATACAATTAAGATTTTTCTTTAGCCAATGAGTTTTATAGTATTACTACGTTTTATTTTGAGAATTTAAAGTGACTCTTATCACTATTTTAGTTTTTCGACTCTTAAGCCCATGGGCTCCAAACCTTTTACCGCCAGGGACCTCCAACTACCTTAATCCGCCTCTGTATAGATAATAAATTAATAAGGTAGTTAGGATTAATAAAATAGGTTATAAGTTATATAGTTTTGAGTCTATATAATTGAGTTAGAGGGGGAGGAGCCTATATAATTGAGGAGGGTTTGATTGATTGATTGGTTGTGTAATTTTATTTTACGTCGCACTGAGAAGCAATGCGTGAGCTTTTGGCAACGAATCTCGTTGGACTATGGACAAGTGAAAAGGACAACACTTGAGCCAGCGCTCTCCTCTCCAAACATCCATATCATACATACCATGGAGGAATCGGTAGAATTAACGAGCATCGGCCTCTCTATACAAAAGATCACATAATAATTAAAAAAGAATTGGTTTTAAAATATTTTCTCTTTTTGTTTCAAGATGTGACATAATTCTTCTGTAAAATAATACAATAATGCAAAGTGGGAAAATAGAAGCCCGTAAAAAAATTTTTAACGGCCCGCCAAGACAATAAAAAAAATCCTCTGTGATCCGATATTCATTTCTCGTGAGCCACCGAAAATTCGTCTCGTATATTCCAATATTAGGACAATAGATTTTTTTATTCCTTTATTAAAAAAACAAAGTAACTAAAAGTGTTCCTACTACTCTGCAGAGTTTGGAGGACGAAATCACGAAGAAAGATTTCAGGATTTTAAGAAAATTCTGCCTATATGAATTCAGTTTGCTCTGTCATCCCATTACTGCTGATATTGATACAGCCCCTGAGGAGCTACAACTTGAACTTATTGACTTTCAGTCAAATCACAGTGTGGAGGAAATGTTTAATGCTATGACATTGATTTTATTACAATTCTTTTTCAGCTGAAAAATTTCCAAGTATGACGAAATTTGCTAGAAAAATGATTTTTATATTGGAGTCGAAATATATTTGTGAACAAAGTTTTCTTACGTGAAGATCGCCAAGAGGAAATATTGATTCAATTTGGATGACATAAACTTGCAGGTTGTGGTGAGAATTTTAACAAACAATATATCACAATCCTGATTTCAAAACAAAAAAAAAGTATAAAAAGAAAAAGTGTGATAGGGGACATTTGTCTCATTCTAAAATTAAATGTGCTTGCAATCATAGGGATGAAATTAGTATAATAAATAAATTGAATAAAACTGTATTTTATCTATTTATGTTATATTTATTGTTTTTTATGGTACAATTTATACTTTCTGAGATGCAAAGTTAACTAATGATTGCAATCATTTTAAAAAGGAGCGACCCTCTGGTATCCTCCTGTTCCCTAATGTAGTCCACGAACTAGAACTGCCTCCGGGCTAAAATCATTGATTAACTACTTATTTAAAATAATTTTTTTATAAATTGTAGAATACCCCTACATAGAGACAACTAGTTTTTATGGGTTTTGTTATATTTTAAATCAAAACTTAAAAAAAAAATAGCACAGAACAAAATAAAAATCTTAAAAAGAGAAATAATTTTCTGTTGAAGTGAGTTTTGAATCCATTTAAAAGTAATCTTTCTATTATCACTGACAATCCCCAAGATATCTCCATATTCTTCCAGCATTTCTTGTTTCTTTCTAAGAGGAAAAAAAAATCTCTAAAAATAATTTTTTTCACTACAATAATTCACTTCCCTTTTTGTTAGCAAGTGCACAAAATATCAAATTCAAACACAAGATATATTGTAGTATCGCTATGGTCATTGTTATAAATTAAAGCTCCATGCTCATCAGAAAAATTCTTTTTAACCGTGACCCTGGAGTACAGCCACGCGATTGGTCACCGCATTTGATAACGTGAAAGCCCAATGTAACAAATCCAAAACTTCATAGACGTTGTTCTTTCCAAAAAAGGGTTTGTCTGAAGGTCAACTCGAGGCAAGAGGGTGTTGGAAAGCGTTTCACCTGGTCGATAAATGGGATCATTTGGAAGCGACCCGTAGGGGCTAGTGAGGGAGGGCGGAGATCGACCACGGTGAAATTGTCGCCATTCAGACTACGCGCCTAAACATTCGGCGTCGCCAAAATGTTTCTAAGGGAACCTCGCATTACAACGCTATCACTGCGTCATTATACTTTTATGACCTCTCCGATTTGCCGTAGGGGGCGCTGCCGGTTTCGCATTTTTTTGCATCTTTTTTATCGTTTGCTTTCTCCGCGAATTATTTTGCGGGAGTCGTTACAAGAAGATAAAAAAAGCAAAATTATTGCGCTTTGCCTGACGAGGTTTCATTAGGAGGTTGAAGAGTGTATGGGAATGAAATGACATTTCGCGTTGCTTCGATTGCGCAAAAAGTTTTTTTCCCCTCTTTTAAAAAATAAATAATTACGGAATGAAATATTGTGTTTTGTTCTAAATGCTTTTAAAGAAGGAAAAGCAATATTTAAATACTTTAGATAGGTATGAACTTAAGATGTATTAAAGAAAGTGTACTCGTTAAAGAAATTTGCTTGCTTATGTACATTAAAAGTTTCTTTAATCTAATGCGGCGAAATTTCTAGATAGCTTACTAACAACATTTCGACATTATTGCATTTCGAAAATGACCTTGTAAACAGAACATTTGTTTGAGATTTATGTGAGTTTTTCGAAGTCGATTTTGCTTGTTATTAGTAATGGATTAAGCATTTTAAATAATTAGCAAAACTTTTCTAATTTTTTATATATTGATTTTTTATTTTTGAATGAGTAGATTTAAAAGGGCAAATGCGTACGGTATGTATGCCTTAGGCTTTTCGAGGAATATTTATTTCCTTTTAACCAGTTGTGGCGTTTGAGAGCTCGCTACTAAGTGTGTTACGGAAATCGAGCGATGACGAATATATACGTCAGTCAGAGTAAGTGTCGTTGTCAAAACATTGGATCAAAAAGATGGGTTTATTTTATACAATTACCCATTTGAAAAGTAAGATTTTATTTCTGAATATCCGGACACCCCCCATAGCCCTTGGGTTTTTTTTTCGATTGATGATATTCCTATACATATATAACGTAAAATTTAATTCAGTACTTGTAATTCACAAATTTAAAAATTAATGCTACTTATTAATTCAATAATTTATTTTTTACTGTTTTTTGATAACAAAATTGACAAAATCAGAAGAATCAATTGATGTTCTCTTGAGGTATGATACGAGTTGCGGAACTTTCGACCATGGACTCCCCCCTTGAAAAATTTTTGTGCGCGATACTGCATATATTACATACATATTACTCGCGAAAATCGCAAGGAAAATTTGTACATTTTAAGGTAAGAATTTTAAAAAATCAGTAAAAATCAACTTTTTGAATTTTTTACCTTTGTTCCTACAAGGCTAACATTTAAAAACATTATCATCGCTCAAAAACAGATTCGTTACGCGAACTTAAGCTTTGATTCAGCCGGTGCATACGGAAACGTCGGAGTTTATCTTAAATTTTTCATATTTTTTTATTTATTTGTTTTACTCTGGCGAGGTCTCAAAATATTCTAAACATCTTGAAATTTGAGAATATGTTTTGTTTTTCACAAAAACAACTTAAATAGTCAATGGGCACTAATCTTTACGCATGACGAGAATACTCGTCATGACACAAAATCCTTCAACTTCTCCATGACGAGTATACTCGTCAATCGCAGTTAACTGGTTACAGAATTATATAGAGTACTATTTAGGAATTGGACAGAGAAATAATTTATTTATTTATTGATTGTTAAATATTTAAAGAAACGAATTAAAAATTTTTACAAACCAGGGAATGATGAATTAAAAAATTGCCGTCTATCCACATTTCTCCTTTAAATTATTTTAAATTTATATCTGAGTAACTAGTTATATATGAAAAAAAGTAATTGCATAAATTATACATTGAGAAAAAATGTTAAGCTAGATTAATAAAAATCCTTTATAGGATTATATTTACTATTACTATATCACAAATATTAATTAATATAAGTAGCGCACGGAATTTTCAAGGGGGGAGGGAGGATTGAGGGTTGAAAAAAAAACACCATTCTCGAAAGATAGCGCAATATGCCGCAAAACATATTCTTTAGATTTTGACGACTGTCGGGAACAAAAAACAGTAAAAAATAAATTATTTTTAATAAATAGTATTAATTAATAAAATAAATTATTAACAACAAAACTAAATTAAATTTTACGTACTTGCATACACAGAATTATAATCAATCGGAAAAAAATCAAGGGCGATGGGGGGGCGACCCATGCCTCCCCCTCCCTCATGTGTGTGTGCACCACTCATATAGTATTATTATAAATAATGGAACTAGAAGTCAATGATTTTCCAGTGATTATGAGCTAATAGTCGGTAGTGTTTGAGTAGAGTTTTGGGTTCGAGCCCTTGTTCCATCAAACATCCTTATATAGAAGTATGAAAATTTTCATCTTAATGCTCTTGCGGGTTGTGACGTGAACGTTAGGTACAGGTACGAACGGTACAAAAGTCGCCGTCTTCATCAACTGACCATGGTCTTAAATCATGAAGTTCATCAATAACTCTCATGCTGTTTTAGGAGATAAATTCAAATTATTTGTACTAATTGATTTGATTATAATTTGTGGTGCATTCTGACGCAACATGAGGGCTATTGGCGACAGACTTCGTAATTTTGAATTATTCTCAAGTGACGAGACCAACACCTGAGCTGGCATCTCCTCCCCCTAACGTCCCCACCCCACTATGGGAAGAATTTGAGACTCGACTCATTTAACGTGCATTAGCTCCTCTGCCCGATGGATCATCCAGTGGTACAAAGTTTCACACATACGACTCGACAACGCTTGGTTACTAAGGCCAGCAACTTTTTTCCATTCATTATCCTTTAAATGGCTTCTTAATATCAACACTGACTTAAGATAATGTATTTTCTCTCTAACACATTTATTAAAAAATATTTTACATATATATGTATTTAATGCATTTATTCTAAAACATATTATACAATGAATAAACATATTTTTATTTATTTATTTGCGACCCCTGTTGTTTTGTCCAGGTTGTGCTGATAAATCAAAAGGCGCAGAAGGTATCCAAAACGGCCCTTACAATGTCGAAGACCTTTGGCGAATGAAGCAGTTGATGGTCCATGGGGTTTAGGTCAATGTTGAAGAGTTTAGCCTAGGTAGAAGGACAATTAAGAATATGATTAGAAGAAAGTTGAACTTCAGGGACAGTGAGGAATAATACTGTAACTTCTTTGGCCATCAGGAAATATTTTCATCCCTTTAAAGTGCCTTGTACGTAATCTCGCTATGGTACTTGAAATTAGGCGGTTGCAATTAAGTTCTGAGATAGAATACTTCTTAACAGAATGGGAGGTAAGTTTACGTCAGCCTATTGCATCGGTAAGGGTAAGGCTATTGGAAAATTGAGAGGAGAACTTCTGACCTCCTTGGCAAGGTTATCAGCCTACTGAAGATATCTACGTGGTCGGGTATCCATTACGAAGTGCAGATTCTTTGGACTGCAACTTTTCTGTTTATAAGGGCAATTATATCTTGGATCAGTTGTGAGTCTGGTCAGGATCACCTGGAGCGCAGATCTAGAGTCTGAGAACAGTAGAATACCACTGGAACTCTCAATTGCTCTGCTGTGGTAGTTATCCTAAGCTCCTTTAATGGTCATAAGCTCGCACGTAAAGTTTGAAGAAATGTTAGCCATAGCAATTCTATAGGATTCAAGTTCACTATTTGGATGTATAAAATAGATTCCAGCACCCACTTTTATCCAGATCAGTCAGAGACCCCTGATTGTATACAACTTCATTATGATTTCAATTCCGTGATTATTATAAATACATTGACTTTACATCAATGCAGACTGCATTGTTTCGTTATAAAATCTACCAGTATCTGTTTCAAATATCTCCACTCGAATATAAATATTTCTAACACAAAATGCGTTTCCCAACAACCCACAAAGTTACAGCAACATTAACTAATTTTAATCCAGATTAATCGCACCTGAAATCTAAACAGTCTCCTGAGAACCATCAAACCTCCTCACTTGACAGTTAAACACCGTCCCCAGCAGTTTACTAAGCAATCGATATACTCAAACACCTCCACTGGAACGGAACAAGGGGCAGCGATTCATCATTTCGAACTAATTTCCGGAAAGGAATATTCTACTCTCAGAAGTCAAGTGGATTCTATTCTCGTATAATATTGCAGTTATTTTAACACTAATTAGCCTTATTAATACTAAAATCGAATTCCTCACCCCCTTGTATATAAAACTGAATGATAAAAAATAAAATGAGAAATGAAATGAAATATCTTTCAGGAAGATGACATTTTTTCGGGATTAGAAAAAATTCTTTTATTATCCCCTTAACTAGTTTGCCCGTACACCGTAACCGGCAAGCTGGCCCCAGCCAGTTCACCTGTACGCTGTACGGGCACTGATATTTTCTTCTTTCTATCTTTGATTTGATTTTTAATTCTTTTAATACTAGAGAGACATTATCACTGCTACAGTTTTTAAGAGATGCGGCGCGCAGTTTGTCCATGTCACCGAAATACTTCTCATCCGGGATTTTTCTTGTGGTGAAGGCGGAAATTTTTCATTGAAGGCAAGAATTTAGATTCTTGAAAACATTCGAAAAAGAACAGGGATTGGTCACACAATGTGCGATTTGTTGCTTTAGAATTAATGAAAATGGGAAGATAATCCAAAAAAGCCGATATTATCTCTGTCCCTATTGAAATGCAAGACTTAGTATTACTCATGTTTCACATATATACACTCAGAGAGAGAATCCTCAACTGTTTGAAAAATAGTTTCACAAAATTTTTTCAAGTATGAGAGAGAGAAATTCAAATGGACATTCTTCATTCTTGGATATATGAAACATTCTTCATAGCATTACAGAGTGTACTTATAAAACGCAAACATTTAAGGTTTTTGTGTTCCACAATTGTAAAGTTAAAAAAAAAATTGAATGAAAACTTTAAAATTGAAAATTAAAATAAAATTCTTCCATTTTCGAATTCTGCTCAGTATTATGTTTAGTTATATGCAATAATAAAAAAAGAACATTTGGGGCAGAAAAAATTAAACATTTAGTGGTGGTTAATATTAATTCATTAATTCAAGGGGATCGTGTTTGTAAAATATCTTTATATTCTTTTCAAATGCTTATATTTTTTTATCTGTAAGTTGTGAATATATAAGCTCTTTAACAGATATTCAGGAGTATTACTGAGATACATTTAAAAATTATACATGAACTTAACATAAGTTGCCTTTTGCTATATTTTATCTTTACTTTTTGTGGGATAAGAACATGCATTTGCTTTTCTTACAAATGTAAAAAATAAATTGCGTAATATTAGTTTTATAATTTATTAAAAACGACTGCTGCCAAGTAATTTAATGCTCTTATCTGCGAAAAACGAATAAATTAAAAAATTAGCTAACTGAATTCGGTCAAAGAAAATGTGTTAAATAAAGCATTCCTGCTTTTACTGGTAATGAGTTTTAATTTTTTTTTATTTGCTCTTCACAAAGTTTCGCGAAGAACAGTTTTAGCCACCAGCAAGGAGCTATGTTATTCATAACAAAATTTATTTTTACAAGAAAGAGCATGCCGGAAACTTTTTCTACACAGTTACCTCCATTGTTCTGACATTTGTTATATAAGGAAATAAACTTGTCTATGCCCTCTTCAATGTGAACCGTTGGTTTTCACGAATTTTCTCATTCACTTTTTCAACCAAACCATCATTAACAACAGAAAGTTGCCTACTCTGTGCATAGTCATGAACATTGGTGCACTCGTCATTTAGATATCGAACCCATTTTCAGACCATTCCATCACTCATTACATTTTCACCATAAATCTCTTCAACTTGATGATGAATTTCAATTGACTTAATATTCCGTGCTTTCAAAAAGCGGATTACAGAACGGGCTTCATTGTTCGCAATCGCATTTGAAAGCACACTAACGCTTGTAAAAACACAATCCGACTGTATTGGCGTTCCTGGACTGATAATCAACAACAACAGCAACAAAAAACTGGTGATCAAGAGTTGTTCTAATACTACCGCTGCAGTTGTGGTAGAACAATACGGTATTTAGTTTCCGGACACGCTTCGTGTGTATATATGTATGTATATATATATATATAATGTGTGAATGACAACATTTTGAATATTGGTAGGGGGGGTGATACCTTTATGAAAGGACAAAAACAATCGCTCGCTTGGGGACTAAGAAAGATTGTGAATTAAAATCCGTATAAAATATTGTTACATTAATTTATTGATGTGCGATGTAAACATGATAAATTTCTTAACTTATTCTTGATATATATCTTTGTATCTGCAATTTCAATCATCGTCTTTTGATGAAGCAACAAAATGCAGAGTACAGTACGGAAGACAACAAGACATAACGCACTTCTTTAAAATAAAAGTAGCCACAAATGTTGCAAAATCAGCAACTTTATTTTCATCATAGACAGTTTTATGCTTTCATAAAGTATTTTTCTGACTCGTGTCTGATATGGTAAATTAATATATACTATGTATTCATTAATTTTCCTTCTTATGTAGTATAAATGTTCTATGCCTTCACAAAGTGCGCACTTTTCTTTTGTTTAAGGGTATTTGGGCTGTTTATTTTCTGTTGTATGTATTGTTTACTTGAGAGTACAATTACAGTATAATATTTTCTAGGGAAACACTTGCTTATTCCTTTTTTCATCACCTTCTCGATAACACGGCATTTTCATAAACTCGCTTAACATTAGACCAAGTTTTCGGGACTTCTGTATTGGCTGTTTAATTGCCTAATGGGTTTAATCCAACTTATATAATTACATACTTTCTTTATAATTTATTAGAATACAGCATTTTATCCAAAGTATTTTAAGATTATCTTACACTTTTTATTATCCGTCAATATCTCCCATCCAGTATAGTGGTTAATGACGCTGACTGCAGTGCCGTAGGGCATGGATGTTTGTAAACGTATAGTGCCTTTGTGGCATGATGATACTCCAAATAGTCACCGAGCCGCGGGTCCTCTCGTGTGTGATTGGGGGAAGGGTAGAGAAGTAGGGAGCCCCTGGCCACCCTTGGGGTTGGAACCGAGCCAAAACTAATTGTAACCTGCGTGGTGCTCAAAGCTACGGTTAACGACAGGTGTACATCTAGTCCTTTGCCACGATGAATTTCGGGAGCCTCGATCTGACATCGTCAAACAGGAGGCATTAGTAACAACAACTATCCGTTAATAGCACACTTTCAACTTTAAGGTGCGACCCTTTTTAGACGATCAATACATAAGCTTAGATCGGTCAGATTCTACGAGAAAGTGTTGTGTTATGAAATATTGACGTGTACATTGTAACTGTCACACATATCAGCACTGATTTGCCCAATAACCCTAGGATTTTAGAATTTTGTTGATATATCTTTACCCTTTTATATGCAACTTATTTATGTGAGACAACATTTTCGTCTTAAACAACCATAAAATCAAAGTGTACATCAAATCTAAAAAAATATTGAGGAAGTACTACGTCTGGCGGTGTCGGTAATTTTTCTCAAATTTAATAACATAAAATAATCAAGAACATCCGTTCCCTTGATACCTAAATCTTGTATATGCCGTTGTTAATAAATTGATTTTCGAAGATATTATAAACTCACAGAGGTGGAACAGCCCATACATGGCTAAAGCATACTGTGTTCATCCCAATTTTTGTGACCTTGGACTCTGAGGTATATGAGAAGATGTTCCGGTCAGGTGGTCAGTCTGACGCGAGTCCCCCCCCCTCCTCCATTGTCAGTGTTTAATTCCCTAAGAAGCTTGGAACTCATTTATCGACCAACTGATGGGATGAAAGGCTGAGTCGACCTTACCCAGCCCGGGTTTAGAATCCCAGACCTAAACAGATTATATAGTTTATGTATAATTTAACTGTGTAATTACATTATATAATGTTTTTTATTAAAACGGATTTCGTGTATTTATTACTACAAAACAATAATATACTACAAAACAATAGAAGACATACCCAAGGGTGTGTAAACTTTGTGGAATGCTTATGGGAAAGCACAATTTTTTTACAAAAACTGGGGTCGTCCTCTTCCCGAAAAGTTCAAGAACTCCTGATATAGAACATCTTTTCCGTATAGGTAGATCCCGATTAATAATTTTTTTCTCTCCATATAACCACAATCCACCCAAATACACAAGTTATTTCTTTCCACAGAATAATTCACTAAGCTATCTCTCTCGGAAAATTAGCAATTATCTTCAAAGAAGTAAATTTGTACACAATCTAAGTAACACAATATCCATTTCCTTATGAAAAATATAAACTGCAAATAAATAGCCAGTGCACTCTATATATCGGAAAAGTTTTTGCAATGATACAGACGATAATTTTCTTCGCTTCCCCGCAAGTAGGTAGAAAAGTGGATTAACCTCTGATTTTAGTAGCGAAGCTCCTACGATCTAATCACAGATTCTTTTTTATGTTAGGATTATTAGGTAGTCAACCTCTCTCTCCTTCTTTTCTTGATTATTCGCTCCCTGCCATACAGAGGTAGAAATAATCTTCGTGATCGAGGAAAGAACATTCTATCTATTCCCCAACAGAAAAGTTATTAGCTAATTTGGCTGCATGTTCAAAATGCATCATATAGTAAACCGTTAGTTCGGCATTTCTTTTTTTTATGTTAGCGTGAAAATTATTTAAGTAGTTACTTGTGTTTTAAAAAAAATTACTTAATACCTCTGTGGTTAGTTAATATTCTTTTATACGTAACTCCGTTAGTGAGACTCAGTATTTAAGGGGGTCGGTCAATTCAAGTAGAATTTTTCTCATCTCTGTTATATTAAAAATGAAAAGGTTTAAAAGAATATTTAAAAAAATTACTGGTCGTACAGTCATCGACTTTTTTTTTTGAATTTGTTTTATTATTTTAACAAAGCCTTTTTTTTAAAAAAAAAATTTATAGAGTAAAAGTTTTATGTGAAACGTTTCGAAATAATTGAAGTTTCTGTACACTTTAACCTGCAATATTTTAATAATTTTTTAACAAAATGTTTCATTTAAAAACTTTTTTAAACTTTACTTTTAAAATTAATTCATTAATATTAAATATAGCAGACATATACCTTAATTAAAGAAAATAAAATATTATATATATATAGTAATAGTTTAGTATTATAGACAGACATATACCTTAATTAAAGAAAATAAAATACACCTTAAATGTACACAAGATTTTATAAAAGTTGGGGAAAAAAACAGTATTTCAATGTTTGTTTTTACACGTGCTTCTTACTCTGATAATTTAAGCGCCATTTATGAGCTCTTTCTTGCAAGACCATTGTGTCTGTGAGAAACATTTCGTAAGCATTACTAAAATATTTTTTTAAATTTCTCTACCCTTTAACAAAAGTCTTTATCAAAAATGTACTAGCTGAA
>BMAO01008181.1:0-45479 GCA_019973975.1 Trichonephila clavata
AGTGATACGGAGTCATAAATGATCCTTAAATACCAAGGTTCTAATACAAATAAGATAGACTCCGAATCAACGAAAATTAAAGTTTATTGAAGTTACTGTTACTTCATTATGATCAAGACAAAAAACACACCTTGTCGTTGAAAAGAGAGGAGCAATGGGAGACTAAGGGTTTTTCGAATTGCATTATGATTAGGTTTCTGGTTTCTGACTATGACTTCTTTGTGCACCATCTTTTAAACTCAAACGTGTCACACCGAAATGTCTCCATGAGACTCTTTTTCTCTTTGGTGCATTCACATTCTAATTGGTGAAAGCACCTGCCGAAATGATACAAAGCAAATCTTTAAGGCACATTGACCCCCTTGTTATTCTAAAATCTCCCCTTCTGAGGAATTTAAACATTTCTGTAAACAAGGGTATCTAAAAGTTACCGAGTATTAAGGGCTATGTACAGCGTCCCTTCGTAAGATATCGGAGGATTTCTCTTTCGAGAGAGTCTCTTCATCTTGTGTTGCCTGCATATTTCTAGTCATTTCTGGTGTTCGGTTTAATAAAGGAAAACTATTGCAATATCTGCTTTTAATCATTTTGATGTTGCTCCAATCGTTTCTCCACTCCTGCTGTATTCTATCCCCCCCCCTGGAAATCCTAACAATGAGCAAGATCTTCACTTCAGCAAGCATGAGGAGGAGCTACCGAGATAGAGATTTCAAAAATTTCTTATTTCTTGAGAAAGCTTATATTAGTACAGTAATATATTGCTGACCATTAAACACAAAAGAATTATAAATTATAATCAGTGTAATTTCTCTTAGCACATTGAGCAATTCTTTTATTTTGAAGTATATCGTAAGAACCTTTTTATCCAACACTAGGGATTTAACAACTTTTTAAGGGTTGAGCTAGTTCTTATCAAGCTTAAGAATCCTTCATTCCTCAATGGCTCGACAGCCCCGGGTGGGCCTTGGCCTTCTCAAGAATTCATTTCCAGGCTAGCCTTCTTCCCGCTAGTGTTGTCTAATTCTTAGTTCTCAAAATTAGAGATATTTTTCCAGGCCATCAATCCCCCTAAAATTTGGCCTGCCCTTTCTTTGTGTCCCAATTGGTTGGACATTGTAGCCTTTTTTTAGATTTGCGGTCTTCGTTCATTCTGACAACGTGGCCTGCCCATTTAATTCGCTATATTTTAAAGAAGTTAATGATGTCAGATTCTTTATGTGATTGATAGAGCTCGAAATTTGATCTTCTCTCAACATGTTCCATTTTATTGAATTCCTACAAAAATACAAGCTTAAGATTTGTTACTAAAAACGTAAAAAAGTTATTCATCGGTGGATTTCTCATATCTGAATATTAAATGAATGGGCTCTTTGAAATTAAGACATCCATAAAATTGCAAATATAAGACAGAAAACTTAGCTTTCAAAAATGAATACATTAAGACCTCAGAAGGCTCTTAAAGTTCAATTTTTCAATTTTTTGAAAAAAATATATATTTAAAGAACTCAACGTTTCTGAGCATTTTTCTACAAAAGTTTTGTTGATACTGTGAAAACTTCCGAAGTTATTGAGAGATAACTGATAAAATGTAAACAAAAACTTGCATATGCCACGTGCCCTTTTGACAGCTGGCAGAACACATTCAAAATATTTTAAATTTCGTGAATTAATTTTAGTAAAAGCGCCACGCCTAATATCAAATTCATTCTGTACTGGAGTAGGATGTTGCAACTCAACTTTTAACTTTGCTTTATCTGAGCGGGATTGTTTATTTACATTTCGATCTTGGATTTTCTTGCTTTTTCATTTGTAATTAAAAACAACTGAAAATGGATCTTCCGTGCAAACGAGGTCATCTGGAAAAAGACTAAAGAAGAAAAGATTTCAAGGAAACAGGTACGTAAAAAAATCTTTTTCTAAAAAAGGTAATATCTCGTTTCAAAATATTTCACCTAATAAAAGTTCATCTGCTAAGAAATTACCGAGTGCACACAAGATTTCGCAGGCGTTTGAAAACGATGTTTGCCTTGAATTTCAAGGTTATAGACTTATAGATATAAGTTTATTATTTTCCCAAATTAAAAAATTACTTTGTTGCTCTGTGTGCTATGGGAAAATAAAAATGAGTGAAAAATCAACTGTAGGATTGTCTTCTACATTTCTATTCACATGCAGAAAATGTAGCATGGAACAGAAATTAAATTCCTATGAATTTATTGGTATAAAAATATACCTGAAATCAATAGATGGTCTGTTTTGGCAATGTGATATATAGGCCAAGGATTGTCTTCTCTCGAGACGTTTTGTTCTCTTATGTATTTGCCAAATCCAGTGTTTCAGAAAGCTTACGACTGAATTAATGCTAAGATAGCAGATGTAAGTGAAACGCTTGCAAATGCATCGATGAAGAAAGCGGCTGCTGAAGAAAAATTATTGATGCAGCGTAAATTC
Organism: Trichonephila clavata; assembly: GCA_019973975.1. Lineage (NCBI taxonomy): Eukaryota > Metazoa > Arthropoda > Arachnida > Araneae > Nephilidae > Trichonephila > Trichonephila clavata. The sequence continues at coordinate 2,452 of BMAO01008181.1, forward strand.
TGTAGTAGTTAGCGGTGATGGGACGTGGTAGACCCGTGGGCATACATCTCTTATTGGAGTGTGCACTTTGATTGGAGCTGAGTGCGGGAAAGTCCTCGGCATGGGAGTGATGTCCTCTTATTGTAAAGGTTGTGACTCCTATAAGGGGCCAAAGTTTGGACCAAAATATAGTGTTTATTTGGCTAAGCACCAAACTTTCTACAGAAAAAACCATAGCGGGTCTGCTGGGGGAATGTAAGTCTAAGGAATGCAGAAAAGTTTTTTTCGATCGGAGCAAAAACATGGTTTAAAATACCAGTGGTACATAGAGGATGGTGACTCAAAGATATTTTCATCTATTGCCAGAAAAACCATATAGGGATAGTTTTCCGATTGAAAAAATAGAATGTGTGGGCCATATCCAAAAGCGAATGGGTAGTCGCCGGCGGAAGTTAAAAGCTTTATTGGGGGAAAAGAAACTTTCTGACGGGAAAACAATTGGTGGGAAAGGTCGTCTAACTGATGCTGTTATAAGCAAATTGGCGACTTATTATGGTACTGCTATTCGTGCCAATTCCCAAAATGTGAATGAGATGAGGCAAGCTGTCTGGGCTCATACATCCAGCACAGATGATGAACCGAAACATTGGGTTTGCCCTAAAGGCAAAAATAGTTGGTGTAAGTACAATGTTTCAGTCCACAACAATGCAGTGGATGAATTTTCTCACAAGAATACCTTACCAAAATCAGTTTCTAAAGTGATTAAACCTATTTTTAAAGATATATCACTCTTAAAATTTTTAAGAAGGTGTTTAGGAGGGAAAACTCAAAATACCAATGAATCATTGAATTCACTAATTTGGAAGTATAGCCCGAAATTGATTGGATCAGGAATTAATGTCACAAAAATAGCTGCATTTATAGCTGCATGTGAATACAATGATGGAAGTAAGAACCGAATTGATATGATGCGTGCTTTGGATTTAAAAATAAATAAAAGAAATATTTTGAATTGTGTAAATTTTGACAAAGTACGTAAGTCAACGGCTAAGAAACAAGTTACCAAAACCTCCTTTGAAGCTCGTAAGGCTAAAACACTTAAGATACTTAAGGAAATTGAACAGTTTAAGCTTGCAGAGGGCAATAATTATGCTTCTGGGGCTTTTTGATGCATACTGGTATGTTTAATTTTGTTTTTTGTAAATTTTTAACTTTAACTTCATTTTTCTCAAAATTAAAAATTAAAAACGAAGGATTTTTCAAAGACTATTTATCATATCAATATCAAATTTCATACACATGTTCAAAATAAGGTTCTTTGTAACTTATACAAAAAATTTCAAACAAGTTTTAATAGAATTTTTTTTATTTGAGATTTAACTGAATTTTTTCATAAATTTTTAAAAATTTCTTCATAATTGTATTTTGAAAAATATTTTTTTTCTCTAAATTTTTTAAAATTTATTATAAGTTCAAAAGGGGACATATTTATACCAAATAAAATAAATTTTGTAAATTTAAATCATTTTGTACTTTAGAATCCTGCGCAGTGTAAAATACTAATTTTCATATTTTTGAAAAATTGCCAAATTTTTATTTCCTTATAACTTTTTAATTTTTTATTCAAATTTTCTGAAATTAAGGAAAAGAATACATGTGTATGGGATACTCATGTTGAAAAAATTTCAAATTATTGTTTTGTTATATTGCTAAGTTACATTGTTTTAAAAAATGATGTTTTTTCGAGTTCACGAATAACCTTAAGGGTCATGAGACCCCTTAAGCAAAAATTTACCATTCCACTTTCTTGAAGGAATGAATGTTGTAAGAATGTTGTTAATATATGCATGTTATAAAACATGCATATAGTAAGAACTTTCCAACATGCGAAAAGTTTAGTTAAAAACAACTTTTTCAATATCAAATAATTTCTCTAGATGTGTTGTCTAAATCCCTTCACGATGGAAATTTAGTTATTTTTGCGTTTCTCTTTTCTATCAAGTTCTTAAAAACGTTTAAACGTTAAAAATATAAAGCTGTCTATTCAATCGACAGAAGGGTAATGAAATATTTTTAAATAGACGTGTTATAAAATGTAAAACCGGAGATTTTCATTTCGATGAAAAGTATGATGCATTGCATCAAACATTTATTTCTGCCACGTTGAGTTTTGACAAGGCACGATCATGATCAATCAAAATCAATCATTGTACCACGAGTATTTTGTCATCGTACCGCAATTTATATGTAGTGAGCTTAAAAAGTAAATTGAAACATGACCAATCCCACGGATTATTTTGAAACTATTAAACAATGCTTAGTGAATATATATATCTATGAATAATTATTTTTCTTGAAATTATTGTTTATTTTTGATGAGAATTTTATGATATTGTATTATAATATACCATTTATTTTATATTTTTCTGCCTTATTGCAACCATCAGAAAATCTAAATAACGCATGGGAATAGCTAAAAATTAAATAAAGGGGGTTATATCTTAAAATAATATATAACTATTTATAAAAATAACGGTACTTATACGTATTATTGCAACCTATTGGCGACATTATATGGAATACAGAACCTATTTCCCAATTAAGCATAGGAAATCTGGGTTGTCAACTTGTGGAGATATAAATAGAGTTGGCGATTGTTGCGATAATACTAAAATACCAAAATAACAATTAATGCAAACTTTTTATAAAACTGTCTAAGAAATCAAGCAAGGCATATTGTTTCAACACAAAGTTGTGCAGTTAATGGCGTTCCATTTACAATCGGCTTAGAAATTTTCAATACGGTTTCAGATTAATGTTAGTTTAAATGTTATTTTTTGTTTTACAAAATAGTTTTATGTAAGGTTTAACACACATTTTTAACTCTATCTAAATTGATACAGTAGTGTGTTTTGATCTTAAATTATAATTCTTGCAATTAAGAATCAAACAGATCTTAAATATATTGCGGAAAAAAGAAAATAAACTATATTGCATCTGAAGATGTATTTAAGTTGTCTAGAAGCAAAAACGTGTCTGGAAAGGATAAAAAGGGGGAAAATTCCTTTTTTGCTTGTTGCCTGAAAAATTATTTATTATGCAGTACAAAAACTAGTCTGTTTTAGGTTCTGAGCTTACACAAACGATTATTGTTCAAAGACTTGGTGTGAAAAAACTAATTGGAGAAGCGATAACTTAAATTATTTGGCAGCCAGCCTCCTTACCCACTACCTGGAGTCAAATAGTTTGATATATATGAAAAAGAAACTACACGCACATAGTTCATTTAGATTTGAATATTAATAAAATATGTAATTTGTAAAAAATGAAAAAAATTCCTTAAAATTATTTTTAATATATCTATTAATGTTGGAACTTAATCTCTCTTTCATACTATTATTCCATCACTTTTATTTAATAATTTATGTAACTCTAATTTTTCTAACTGTTTATTTTATTTATTGATATTTAATCGTTTGGTATTATAAGTTTGGTTGAAAAAGTTAGCCTCATTTTTTCAATGAATCTCTATGCAAGAATTTGGCAGTTGACTGTTTAGAATTCTAATTGATATGTGTTTTTGACACGTAATAGAAGTACTTGTTATTTTGCACATTGATTTAGATTTAATTTATGAAGATCTTATTGAATATTTTTGCGTGTGTAAATATATTATCTTGTTTGTTATGACCAAGCTGTAATTAAAAAAATTGTTCTATTTTGAATTGATGATTTGCACTATATTTCGAGCACCGAAACAAAAAGGACGAATCGGTCACTTGGTTTTAAATTTAAGGAAATTTTTTTTTTAATTTCCATATTTTTTGCACATTTGTCTCTTTTTAAATTTTATGGAAAACTTTTGTTGCAATATTTTCATAGTTTCAAAAAGGAAATGAAACACATCTATGCCTGTTTGGAAATTGTCAGTGAATTTGGAAAAATACTTACAAGGAAAAAGAAGAATTCTTTAGTATTCGAATTTTATAATAATTTTGCTTTTAATACAGTATTTCTCAAACTGTAAGGCGCGCCCCTCTTGAGGGGCGTGATAACCCTATAAGGGGTGCGAGTATATCAAAAAGTCGGAAACAAAAGATTATTTAAAAAATTATTAATTTACTGAAATGAAGCAAAAGAAAATACATTCTGACATAATAAAAAATAAAATACACATTTATACTGATATAATGTACTTATTAATGTATCAGTACTCACAATGTATTTCATAATCGTAATAAGTTTATAACAGATTTAATAATTACTAGTTACCCCCAATGGGCATGTCATAAAATTATATACAAAATGTAATACTTATCTTTATAATTTGTACGGTTCACAATTGAAGTCATGTTGTAGCTTTACTTCAAAGTATATTGTTATTGAATTCAATACATTGTTATAGTATGAAGGGAGAGGGGGGTGGTGATGAAAATTATTATTGAAAATTGGGTCACAAGTATAGAATGTTTGAGAAGCACTGCTTTAATAAGTAATTTTTTTGTCAAAATTTAGCAGATAAGTCTTTTATATTTTAAAAACTTTCATGATTTCTTACGCTCTGTGGAATCAGCTAATAAAAATGAGGATATGTGATCGTAGAGTTTTTTTTTTAAATAAAAGCGTGTGTGCTTTCCCTATTTCAGAACTGTGTTATTTTTTTTGTTTCACTCATACCTCAACCATTTATAGGTAAAGTTATCAAATTTAGCTAATTAATATTAAATTTTAATTTAAAAAGGACATCTTTTATTTTTACTCTCCGTTAATTTTAATAAACTAAGAGTTGTTTCAATTACTCTTTTTCTGGCAAAAACAATAAATGCAAAAGAAACCAAATAATAAGAAAAGGATAAAAAGTGTGCATAGTTAACCCACATTTGATTGAGCTATTTTGTTTAATCAAATGTAGGTTTCACCAGCATTATTGAATTTGTTATTTTTAATTATTTATACATTTAATCAGTATAAATTATTGTTAAATTCAAAATTTATTCGAAATTTTTTTCATGTTTTAATGGTATTTACACTTTATTCTTTGCCCTCGACTGGAATTCGGATTATTGCTGTTTAGAGCCCTTACAGCATATTTTTTGTTCCTTAGCATAAAAAATGCATCTTCCTTTCTTGTTTTAAACTTTTTAAAAAATAACTTAATGTTACTTATTTAAAAATTTAATATTATGAATTTTATATATATTTTATAATTAGGTTATCGGGATTTTTTTATTTCGAGGTTTATGATATGGATAGCCATGGAAACCCATTTTCTTAATTTTGATGAATATGGAATAAATAAAATAGGTCCAAAGTGAAAATAAAATTAACACTTTGATAAAAGAAAGGATAATCTTTGCCTTAAATAATCAAACGAATTTATGAGAAATTAATTACATTTTTATATAAAGCGTAAAGATACAATTTATAAAATGTAAAGGATAAATTATTATTTTTTTATTGTTCAATACATAAATCAAAGGAAACATAATTTATATTAGAAAAATATGGAGGGTTTTATCATGATTTTTTTTTAAATCTATCAATGCTATAAATAAAAAATGACATTTATGTAACCTTAAATGGAAAAAAAAAACCCTGCAGATTTAATCATTTGAGTAGGCGTAAAATAAATTGAAAACTTCGAGATATCCTGCTCAAACAAAACTTTTTTCAGCTACAATCCTGATCATTTAAAATAAAAATCTAGATCAACGTTTGATTGTAAATGTCAAATCATGTAGCATCCGACATTCACATTAATTATTTCTTCTTCCAAAAATGTTTTACATTAGGAATTTGATATAAAATGAAAAGAACATGGTATATGGAGTTCAATTAATGTTCTGAAAAAAAAATAATATCCGATGTACTAGTTTTATTATTTTTTTTGTAGCTAATCCTTTAACATGAATAAAAACATGATTTTAAGCAGATGTAATTGAATTTTAGATTAGAAATATCATAAATGAAAGCAAATTCTGTCAAAGTATTGAGAGTACAAATACATCATACACATATTTTTATAGTTAATTCATAAAATTCTATTATTTTTTTAGCAAAAATGTTTGGGTACATTTACTGCATACTTGCGTGTTTAATGCGAGAATTTTGGGAGCATTTTTTTAAAAGTTAATGTAAGGGTGATCGCGCGCGAGAGAGACTTATACACGGATCTGCTCATCTGAGAAATAATGTAATTTAAAGAAGAACGGATTTTTTAACATTGTTCGTTAGCCCTGTGCAAGCCATTTTAATCATTTAACATTTTAAGCACTTTGAATATACTCTTTCATTGAGAAAAAGGAAAAATTCACATAAATCCTTTGAAATTGGCATCAGAATATAGTTGGTGTCATGTCCGTTAAGTAGTCAAATGAATCTATGCGTGGTAATCACAGTTTCTGCCAGCTGCACAATATTTTCACTATACAGCTCTTCTTACAAAATAATTCACCCCCTAGCATTGAAGAGCTCCAAGTATCGCCGGATAGGTGAAGATGTGCTCTGGAGAAATCTCTGTTCCGGGGCAGTTTCTACATGACCAGGTACCATCTTCACAAATTTTCATTCCTCTAAAAAATGGCGAGTACTCAATCTGTTAATGACCTTTGTAGTTTCTCTGTTTGTATCAATCTTACATTTGACTTTCTGAATAGTTCGTAAAATTCACATTCACTAGTAGGGTTGTCTAAGCTTGTAGTTTGTAAAAAGCTGTATATCCAATTCTCCTCCCACTCAATTTCTAAGCAAAAAAAAAAAAAAAAAAAACGCACAATAAATAAGATAACACAAATATTACAAATATATTTAATAAGAATAGGTAAATTATATTAGTTTCGAAGAGGGTAAATAAAATTAAAATTATTGAAGTTGGCGTCTGGGGTTTTACTTTACAATAACTTGATTAAGTAATATTCCTCCCGTTTTCTACTCATGACAACATTTTCATCCGCAGGGCAACATGTTTCAAAATTATAGTTTTTTTAATTATGGATTATTTAAGGATTTTGAATTTTGTGTATTTTATTTTAGAAAAACAACTCAATCTCGGCTTGATCTCGCCCAATCTCGGATTGGCTTATACTCGGAACTGTACGGTATTTTTCTTAAAAGTTGGATGTGACAAAGAGTTTTAGTGGCACTGCATTTAAGGAAAGGAATATATATATTTATATATATCAAAAGGATTTTTTTTAAAACAGAAGTATATATACTGTTCCTAAAAATGGACTAGAGAAATTTAAGAACTAAGAAATTCTTTCCCCTCTTTTTTCTGTCAAAAAAATGAAAGAAAAATATATAAATAAAAAACTATGCCACAATTCAACGAATTCTAAAACGTTAAAAAGAAAAATGGAAGAGATGCGTTCCATTAAATACAACTGCTAGACACTAAGCATACATCTACTGGCACATAACGGAATGTGTCCAAAACTCTGAAGTATATGTTCGTTTACCCATCTAGAAACTGTCTGAGTATATGAGCAGGCCACCAATACAGACGAGTTTCAAGTGATACTCTAAATTTATGAAAGAGGAAGAAGAAAGCAGCACCAAAAAGACCCTGGGAGTGAAATGTATTTTGGGGTCGCTGTATTCTATTTCCATACATAAGTTGGGATGAGTGTCAGTTGCTAGTTCGAAGCCAAGGGGACGTAGTTGTCACGGATGGTGACAAGAAGATGTGAAATATGTTCCACGTCCCCTTTATTTCATTTTGTGTTCTATTTTTCTTGTAAGTAAGTAACAGTTTGTCTCTGCTTTTCAGAGTTACTGGTATTGTATTTTTTTTAACGGATTGAGAGTTTGGAATTTTAGATTTAGGGTGCAGATATGCTGATTTAAGCACTTGAATTACGATTTATTTGTTTTTATTGTAAGTTGCTGGTTAAAAAAAACAAAAAGTAATATAAAACATCTTTTGTTTAAAAGGTACAGATGAATGCAATTTATTCTAAGTAATTAAGAATTCATTCAAGTTATTCTTTGCATTAAAAACGTCTAGAAAACTATGAGTTTATACATAATTATTAGAAATAATATATTAATTAATGTTACACAACTGATGATTACTTTTTTTACCACTTCATTGATAAAAATAAAAACACGTTTTATCTAAATCTTCTGCTAAGAGTAAATAAAACAACCAAATGTATATTGCGTACTTCATTTATTAATTTACCAGATTTGAGAGACAAATTTCAAAAATGTACATCAAATATTCATAAAAAATGTATTTTTGATGTAAAGACTTTTTTAAATGCGTTCAATTTATGGTGATTATATTATTCATTCCAGACATACGATGCATTACAGAAACATTTTTTATTTGATATATTTTACGCAAACAACATATTATTCAAAATAAATTTTGATAATATTAAAATAATTTTTAAAACAGAAAGAAATACATAAATATATTAAACAAAAACTTTTATATCTATGATTGTTAATACAAACCAGATTTACATAATAAGCTTAATAGATATTTCACGCTTGCACTTAAACTATATTTCTATACTAACTTATATTTATTACAACATTAATGAGATCTAATCATAGTTATTAAGTGTTTATAATTTACAAAGCATAATCAGTAAAAAATAATGACCATAGCTTCCTATTATGATAATTTCAAATAAAAATAGACAATCTATTATAAATTCCAGATAAATAATTAATTACTGTATCCTTTTGAACTTTAGTTTTGCCAAATAATATATAATCTTTCTAAGCAAGAATATAAACATAAACATTAATATTACACTTTGCAAGTGCTTACAAATTAGAGTTAAATATTAGAGAAATAGGCCCATTATTTAAGTGCCTTTCCTTAAATGCATTATGTGTATGTTGTAATATAAATGATGCGAACATTCCAAAATGTCGTTTTGACAAAGTATGACCAACGCCCACAGTTTTCTGAAGGGGCGCATCAGCGGACCTTCCCAGGGGACATCATCAACAGACGGATGATTGGGTGGAGGGTTGGGCCCTTCAACTCCCTTTGAAATTTCTCCAGACCCCTTACAGGGGATGAATATTAGATTTGATTAAATCTCATTGCTTTCCCGTTAGTTTGATGCCGTATATCCCAGGTACACAATAATGCATTTATAATGACACCAAACTTACCTCTACCACGCAGTATTGTTCTCCTGGGTGGAATGCAGCACTAGGTCAATATATTTAGATAATGAAGGGTGGATTTATCTCAAAATGAAATCGTTTACACGTTCAACCTCAGTTTTCAATCGTAAATGGGTATTAATATTAACCACACTACTCCTGACTTAACATGGTTCTATTTTACGTCATTTTAAGAGAGCTGCTGTACTTATTTATTCTGCCCATTCAGTAATAAATGATAACAAACACTAGGCAATTTAATATAAATGTATACTTATAGGTTTATTTATCATAAATATAGTTAAATAGAGACGGTTATAACAAACGGAATTCATTAAAATATTTTTAGAACTTTCAATCTTATACTTCTAATAATAAGCGCAGATTTAAGAATTTTTTTTAAAAAAAACTTAAATATAGTCAAGATTAGCTACATAATTAAAAAATTATTAAAAAATGGTAGACAATATACCGCATGTAATAGGTTATAATAAAAGGACACCACATTTTTATAAGAAATACACTTCTAATATTCAAATCGTAAAAATACAAATTTTCTGATTATTTCCTCGATATCAGAGAGGATTTATTTTGTACAGCGTATCAAATCCCATTTAAATACTTTTTGTGGGACTTACTTAGTAACTAACAGATTATTTGTTGAATGCTTGTGTTTTCAGTTTTTATTCTCAGTTAAGTAGCATTAAAATAGCTTTACAATACAATTAAAAACTAAATTTGTTGCTTACTATGGATCACAATTTAAACAAAATCGTAAAATTCAGTGTCTGTATCAAGTAAAATCTTAACATATAAATAGTGTCTCTTTATAAACGTCGCACTATAATGTAATACTAGGGCTAACATGCGCAGATAATACAAAATAGTACACTCATGTCCAAAAATAAGGTCACAAACATGCTTTTTGACATAATTCTAAATTGCCACCAGTAAAACTGACAGAATTTGTATTTTATAAATTTTTAAGAATGGACAGTGCAATAACAACCTTAAGCTTAGGAAAATAAATTGTTCAGCTTTAGCTTTAGTTTTTGGTTGAGTTGGTTTGGGCCTCTTAACAATCTGGGATTTTTGTCTACAGTTTTGTGAATATTGCATTGAAACAAACAAGTTAGCCTGTTTCCATCAGAATGGCTTCTCATAATCATTTATATTATTCAGTGAGATGGAGAACCTTTGGCATGCATGAAGCTGGCTAGTATCAAGTTAAAGTAGCTTGAAGGTTACAATGGGTACCGAAAGTGATCTATCAGTAATGGGATGAATTCCGAACAAGTAGTATTGTTCCCAGGAAGGTTGACTAAGGCCACCACAGAGCAACGACACCAGCAAAGGAACACTACTTGGCATTAAGCGCACGATGACATAAGAGGACAACTGATCCTCAGTTTTCTCGTGTCCTTGCTGCTACGTCTGGAAAAAGAATTTCCAAGCAAACCATCTACAGATGTCTAGCAAAGACTGGCCTTTTTCCCGGTATCCAGGCTTGTGTGTCACTCCGACTGCATCTAACATGAAATACCAGTTATTGCTGTGGACTTCACAAGAAAGGGAGCATGTTCTTATCAGTCAAGAGTTGAAATATACCAGATAAAGGTATTCTTGTCGAATCTTCATCTGGAGAGAAAGTAGAGCTCGCTTTCATCTCTCCTATCTAGCAAAAATCTACAGATTTTATGGCAAAGGAATCCTGTGTGGTAGCATAATGTTAGGCAGTTTTACATCACTGCATGTTTTCAATTCGGGTACTGTCAACTCACTGCGCAATAGGGTAGAAACCCTGAAGACCTATGTGAGGTTTTTCTGTGTGCTGTGGGCCCAGACTATGAACCAGGACTTTTATGAACGATGATGCTCGGCTACACAGAGAACACATTGTTATGCAGATTCTGTTTCATGAAAATAAGGATATTTACCATATGGATTGAGCCTCAAGGTCACCGGATCACGATTCGATTGGATATGTTTGGGATGGTCTGGAAACGTCCATTTCTCAGATAGGATCGTCTCCCAGGTCCCCCAGGAATTTAAGGCCCCGTTTTTGGAAAAATGGCCTTTGTTGACACAAATACTTATTCACACCCTCATAAACAGTATGGTAGTTGGTTGTTAGACTTGTATACCGGTGTAAATTGGTCACAGTCCTGATTAGATAGATTTTTCCCGAGTTAAATGCTTTATCTGTGATTCATGATTTCCATCTTTTTGATATAACCTGTATCTTAATTCAAAATAAAATCATTTGGATATTGTTATGTTGCTATATTTTTCTCACGTGTTTCAACATAGTAAATAGTTCATTAGTTTTCACAGGTTTTATATTTGTGACCATTCAAGCATTTTAAAATCAATTTATATCAGTGTATTTATTTATTTTGATCATGAGAATTCAAATTGAGACAATGACTGTCCTAATTATCCATCCAAAAAGAATCATCACAAAATCGCAAATTCATACGTATATTTATAATGATCGAATGAAAAATTACTTGGTATTGAATAGCGCTGTTGAAGTACTCTTGGATATAAGTATTTTAGATTTAAATTAATACTAATTAATTTTTATTTTTAAGTAAATTTTCTGCCAGGGGTTATTTATAACTGAAGTGATAGAGTATCAATTATGCTTCAACAGAAATAATTCTTATAGATATGCAACGGAAATAATTGGGATTAACTTGAACACTTATGCATTTTAAAAGTGTTGAGAATGAAAATAAATAGCTATTTTTTATAAGAAATTATTTGCTTTAAAATAATTTCATAAAACGTAATGTAATGTAGATAATTAATATTTATTTGTAATTCCTTTTACAGAGATTAATCTTTTGAAAGTTTCTTTGAGATTTTATCGTTCATTGGGTTTAACTTTTTAAATGTCATTGCTTAATTTTTAACATTTCGTAGAATTTTTAAAGTCATTCATTTTTTTGTTGTTTTATTCAGTTGGCTTTGTACCAATATCGGTATTCCTCATAAAAAAGAATAAGCAGCCTTATATTTATTTATTTTAGTATAAGCCCCCTCATAGATATAATAAACTTAAATATATTGAAATGATATGGCTCTTATTTTATAACAAAACTATTGTATGTAAAAAAAGATAAAACTTTGAAATATGAAACTTAAAAAAAAAAGGATTTTAAACAAAGAAAATAAATGTTGGGGTTTTGTGGAATGCATATCCAGGTTAAATAAAAGGGCTTTAGTATAAGGAAAAAAACACGAAAGGAAAAAAAAATGTGTATAAACTAAGAAGGAAAAAATCAAATCAAAAGAAAAATCGAAGAAAAGTGAAATAACTCTGGAAATACTAGTTTGGATTTTGTTAGAAGAAATAAATTCTGTTCAGAAAATGGCGGAAGAAATAAGATTATTGTTATAAAAGAGATATTGGGGATATATAAACTAACACCACATCTAAAAGAATTTGACAATATTTTTAACAGAGATGAAAGCATTTTGAAATATGAGGGAAACTGCTTTGCCTGTAATACAAGTTTATTGGATTTAATAAAAATTTTAAACGATTAATTCTTTTGGGAAATCATATAACTTCTCTTGGGGGATTATGGTTAAATATTATTGTTATTAAATACAATTTAGTTATTAATAAAAAATACTCAACATGATTGTTTTATTTTAAAGTATCTAAACGATTATTTTAATAGAAAAAATTAATTTTTGCATTAATGAGGAAGTGTGCTGTATTACAGGCCATAAGAGGAAAAGGGCATTTAAAGAAAACTTGCGATTTTTATAATTAAAGTTATGTTTATATCAATACATGCCTAACATTTTTATAAGGAGCTGCGCTTAAATTTAGAGTTTTCTTTTCCTTTTCTAGATTGCACAACTTCTAACCTTAACACTTAACCCATCAGAGCGGTCAACTAAACGCTTTTGACACTAAAGTTTTCCTTCGGCAAAAGTACGAGAGATTGAACTAAACGCGAAACATATTTTCAGAGAGAAAAAAATACCTCAATTTTCATGGAAATTTTTCAGTATTATAATTTATAGCTCTGTTAGAGAGAGAGAAATATTGTGTTTTTAAAAATCTCAAAATAATAATTGAATACTTTTTTTTATTTTAATGCGTGAAGGGATAGCTCATTTAACATTACGGTATAGGACATAGGTTCCCAACTTTTCTAATAAATATTTCGATATCGCCCCCTTTTCTAGTGAATATTTCGATACCGCCCCCTCCCACTCTAGAGAAATATGAGTGTACATAATACATGGTGAAAACAAGAGTTAAGTTTTAAAAAATATCCTATTACTAAAAGAATATATTTTTTTAATTTCATTTTTTTCTAAAGTCCCAGATTTTTTACTTGAGAATCTGAAATATATATTGCCGCAAATATATTTAAATGTGTAATATTATATATTTTAGTCATAGTTAGGATATATTGTTGGAATTGAAATGCTGCTCAATTTCTTCTTCATTTAAAAAGAGTGGAATAAATGTTTTAGATTACCTGCTATAAAGAGAGGAAGGGGTTTATATGATACGAAGTAAATCATAATAAACTATTGCTTTCAAAATAAATATAAATTGAAAGTTTTAGCTTTTAAAGAATCACTCGTTAATTCCTGGTTAACATATTTAATTGTGTTTCTTGGATAATATACGTAACGAAATGCAGTGGACGAAATATGTTTCCTACTGCTCACAGACAAAGACAATACGTGCACTACAGAAATTAAAATGCGCTATATCATTCAATTTAATATACGTCTGAATGTAATGTAATCTTTTAAGTTTTTCATCCACTTCCCGAACTACCGAAATATGTGAATTTTCGTACATGTGATACAGGAATGATTTAAATACATACAATCAATATAAGGTAAACAGTATTAAAGTTTTCTTTTGTTAGTACATAATCAGCATGTTTTTTAGTCTTTTTTGGTTAATCTGCCCAATCCCCTCCGTGCCATCTCAACGCCCCCTGAAAGCCTCGAACGCCCACAAGGGGGAGTTATCGCCCACGTTGAGAACCTATGGTATAGGAGAAAAAACGCGAAACTCATTTTATAACAGAAAAAAATGGATCAACCTGGTTAAAAATGGGAAATATGATAAAAAATGCTGCTCTCTAAGCGATTGCACACAAGGCCAGGATATTATATTAATATCTTCTTTCTTTTATATCTGAAAAATATCTTCTATATTCGGGTCATATTCTTTAACATTAACCAAAGACAGCCTAAAATCAAAATTGGCAAATTCCATGTTTTTCTTTTTTCTTCAATTTAGTTATTGCAAAACATTTTTCATAGTATATTGCTGCTTTATTTCTCAATATCTCTCTCCATTTCCTTCTTTTTACCTTATACGTACTTTATCGTTATTTACCATAACCGTTCTTTCAAATGCTGGAAACTTTATGAAATTTTATAAATTTATCTGCATTGAAATCTCAAACGTTCAAGTTTTCCTTGAGAATATCATGTTATTGTGTTTTTGTACAGTTTGTTTTAGTACCGGTAAGGATCACCGGCTGTATGTAACCCTGAACGCAAAACAACAATCATTACATATATTTGCTGCATGGTCAATTCTATTTGTAGTAATTATAATATATACAAACTCTTAGGTAATGAACAAATACATGGTTAGTTAAGTAGCAATTCTTGTATTTTTTATTAGTGTATTTTCAAACGCAAATTCTAATTTCACCTTTGAAATGTCAATTCAATAGAAATTTTCAGAATAAATAAATATTACAGGAGAATTATTCTCTGAAATAAATGAAGAAAATTCTAAGAATGAGAATATTATATTGATCTATTGGAAATTGACTCTGAGCGATTCGACAAAGATAATGAGGAAGAGATCACTGCTAATACGCGTGTAAGATGAAAAAGACTGAAATTGTTCACTAGTTCCAAAGACGAATGTGAAGAGAACAAGAACGATTCGAATATTGTAACTTCTACTAATGGAACTTAGCAAAAAATTAAAGAAGTCTAAAACCTGGAGGATCCTCTCTCTGTTTTTACTATTATCAAAGAAATATCAATACCAACGGGTTATGCGAAACGCAATAATATTAAGGGCAAAGTAATGATTGCCTGTTCGATAAAATGTAAGAGCTGGGATGACGAATACTGTTATTTTAATATAATTAATGATACATATGTATAAATTACTAAAAAATAAAAGTTAATTTTTCCCAATTCACATTTTTCTTTCTAAAACGTATATGCTCAAAATCTAAAAAAATAATTTTTTTAAAAAAAATTATTACACGACAATTATTTTCCATGATAAATTCTGAATTATTTATGATCAACTAGAAAAGAATACAATGTTTATTTAAATAACATTCATTTAACCCCGCCATTAGTATATATATATATATATATATATATATATATATATATATATATATAGTTTTATTTTGCGTATTTTAATACAAAAAATGCAATTCTTTTTTATAATTAGTTATGTGTAGACCTATCTGTTCGAAATTTGATTAACGCTTGCAAAACTATAATTAGAATTTCAGATTTGAAATATATATATATATACATATTCTGATAGGACAACAAACAAATTCTTTAATTATTTACCCAAATCGAATCCTGGAATTTTAGGTATTACTTTAAGTGTTGAAAAGTTCAAATGAATACGAAAATTCAATAACCTTATTAAGTTCTTCGTGAAGTTTCGAAAGAAAATAATTGTGAATCCGTTTCTGGATTGCAAAGAATTGAAAATGACTGTAATACAAATGAAATGTCAAGGAATTTTTATTTTGAAACTAGAAGATAAATTAAATTCCACAGCATTAATTATTTTGTGAAATTAACCAGACAGGTGAGATAAATGAATTCCACTGTCAAGATTTATTTATTGATTTTTACACTTCAGTTAATTTCAAGTAGAGAGTTGTAAGAACTCTCTGAAATGCATTGAATAAATATATCTTAATTAAATGAGTTTAAAAAATATTTAGCTGTAGACTCTTTTGAAGATATATATATATATATATTGAAACTTACAAAGTTAACTTCATAGTCCATAGACTAATTTTTCTTAGAGACCAAGCATAACTACTACACATTTAATTGAAAATTAGTCTCTGCATTATGATTTCTTTTATAAGTTGCAAATACTAGAGCAAAACACAGAGTATGTCGCTTAATATGAGTTTAGAATTACATTAACTTTTTTTAACCTAATTGTTTGTATCTTTGGTATTGATTTGCATTTCAAATTAGCCTTGAATTTCCCTTATTGTTCACGATATAATGATATTCCTCAATGTAATATATAATCATTTTTGAATTTATGACACTTTACAGTGATTAAATAGAAGAAATTGAAAAAGAAATATTGAACACAAAATAATATAACAATTTAATATTTAAAATGTATTATAATATTTGAAACAACTTTTGGCTTTAGTAGACGTTGAAGTATATTAAGTGCTATAACACAAAAAATAAAGAGAAAGTCGAAGCCTCAGTGAGTATAGAAATGTACATTATTCATATTGGGATAATTAAAAATTTTTTGATCATAACATATAATTCTATGATGTTCAAGTAAATATTTCAAGAAGTTCATCCTTAATTAACTGAAAAAGTAATTAGTAAGTGGTATTTTGATCAAAGATAAACTTATATTTAATTAAAAATGCATTAATCAAAACTAATGCATTTAAGTTTTTCTCAATATGCTTTAGTTCAGGAAAACAAAAGATTCTCTCTCTCTCCTGATAGATTATGATATTAGTTTTGATTAACTGATGTAAGTTATATCTTTATAAATGTTAACTTTCTGTTTAAAATCCTTCTAGAATGTTCTAGATTTTCCAAATTTGAAGCACTTAAAAATCAAATTAATTAATAAAACATGAAGTGTCCTTAATTGCTATTAAATAATAATATAATTTTTGCATTAGTTTCTTGAATGAATAGTTAGAAGCATTACGAGGCAGATCCAATTTTAAAAAAAATAGTTGAATACACAGGATAAATTCTCATTTTTCAACGTACGTTCTCATTCGGTCATGACATAAATCAACGAAAGTGGTCATCAGTATCTTTCGTGTTTTGGTAGAGTGTGGTTATGCATTTCAAGTCAATTAGCCAGTACAAGAGGGAGCTCAGTTTATACAGTAGAACGTCGTTTATCCGAATCAATTGGGACCGGACACCGTTTGGATACGCGATTGTTCGGATAACCGAAAACCGAATGCGATCCATGCAGTGTATGATACTGGACACTATGCAAATATTGAATATCATCACATTCGGGAAACATGCTTGAAGAAAAAGCCAAATAGGTGCAAAATGTCGCAACTTTACCTTGATTGTGGAAAATAATCACTTATTTTCGTTGTACCATTGTACACATTCGTTTTTTCACTGCAAGGTTTCTGATTCTCTTCGGCAGCAGTAGTTGAGTAAGACAGCACGCTGATTACCGTTCGTACCACTCCATAGCTGTCTCTAACGCAGCAAACGCATCAGCATTTGATGGACCCTTGCTACTTTCGTTGTTGTTGTCCTCGTCTTCATCCATTTCATTGTCGACAGGGTCGAATTCTTCTTGCACGGAAGTCACTATCTCGTCCTTATTTAGCATTTGAAATCCACAGTCTTCTGCAATCCAGGTTTCTATATCAACAAAACTCAACAAAAGAGTATGTATACACCCCTCACTTGGAAACAAACTGACCTAATACTCCACGCAGATGCTTACCAAATCCCACAACTGAAATTCCCCAAATATCCCTCACTTTGGGGTTTCCCGTCACTTTTGGCCTCACACGAAACAACTGTTGATCATTGCACTGTTGAAAAACGTATCCGGACTTTGGTTCGGATATTTTACGCTCCGGATAATAAACGTTCGGATAAACGATGCTCTACTATAGAGGCAATGAAATTGAAATTAGAGGATATTTGTTTTCTTTCTTATATGTATCTGATGAATCAACATCGCCTTATAAATCAGTTTTGTTAACACCCAAGCAAATGTATCTCAACCAATCTCCCCGTATAACAACAACAACTTTACTTGAGCTCTTTCATTAACAGAAATCCGGAAATTCCCTTTATTTTACCCATGTTCACGCACTTCAGCTTGGCTCTCTGATGATGCTTGCTGCGTCTGAATTGTGAACTTTGAGGTGCTTTAATCACTGCCTAGAGTACTTAACAATTAATTGGACTTAACTTGAGTATTATAATAAACTAAATCCATAACTAGCGACTGCCTTTTTATTTGTGAACAACTACATTCCAAATCACTCACCATTTGAGAAGCCTACCAAATCGTGTTATGTATACATAAAGGAAGATTTAGAAAATATTCTGTGAAATATCTAAATTAATTTTTTTATTTTTAACTCATTCAACACCGAGCCATCTTGTACTTTTATCTGCTTGTTGCTAAAAGCAAAGGATAACAGGTGTAAAGCCCTTTGGAAAGATGTGTTTGGTTGGCCTCGATCAAGCAATGATGAACAAGTGACATTAGCAATAATTTGTGTTCAATATTTACTATTCTCTGTAATACACAATATCTGTAAAATTTATGATTCTTGTGAATTTGTGAAACATTTGGAGGTATAAAACTTACCACCTGAATGATAAATTCACCAGAAAAGGGATTTGACTTTAAAATTCCTGGATAAAAATTTATTGTTAGCATTAATATTATTATACACTATTTTTTCTTTAATTTTTAACAATGATGTGACTTTTATGTATAAAATAAGAATTATTTAATTAAATAGAAGTTGTACAATTTTAAGTAATATTAAATGTGGTAAATGTAATAAAATGCCAAAATCACACACACACAGAATTGTAATTCTATTTACAACATTTATTTCTTTGCTGCGTTTCTACATAGAAATTCTTACAAGCAAAAGACAAGTAAAGAAAGGTCATAAAACAATAAAAACTGTAACACACATAAATTCATTAAAACATCGATAAAATTTACCAAGTGCTTGGCAAACATCCTTTTTGAGGACTTAGAAAAACTAATCAAATACTTAAAATCCGGAAGGAATAAGATAACTGCATATTTTACGCGTGTTTCTTCTGTCTTCAAACATTTTTATTTCTAACAAATTTTCGAAACACAACAAGAAGTAAAATAAGTTTACACCTTTTCCTTGAAAGGAAGCCACTTTAGAAAGTAGCAACAAACAATGAAGCTAAATGAAAAAGGAAAAATTACATTTTTCGTTATGCTAATAGCAATAGCGATTTTCCATAGAAAGAAGTAATTGTCAGAGGTCTGTCTCCAACAAAGCAAAAGGCAGATCCATCATCAGTATGCAAGGACACTTTGAAAGAGCCTCCAAGATAATAAATATCCAGATGAACAAAATGAAACTTGTCAAAAGTAAATTTTTCCCGCTCTGACAGCCAAGACATTTCATTCGCGAAGAAATATTGTGTTAATTAACTCCTCGCGTTCGAAAATTCGAAAACTCTCAGCCGTGGTGAATTTCTATCTGGTATTGTTTCATTCTAAGCTTTATTCCTTCTTTCAATGGTAATATTTATATTGGAAAAGATCCAAGATGGAGAATCGGCGCTGTTGCCACTGTGAGAAGAGAAAAACTAATCTAAATGCAAAGTAGAGGGCATCTGACTTGAAATGAAACAACGGTGTGGAAGTGTAGATAAAATATAGTATTGAAATTTTACATCCGTTTGGATAATTATTCCCTCATGACCATCTGCCTTTCATCGTTTGTATCAAAAATCGTTGCATTGAATAATGAAGCAGCATTTGCTAAGCGCGTTATAGAAAAGAAAAAAAGTATTTCATAATGGCGTCTGGGAACTTTGTTATGGATCACTTTGAACTAATATGGTAATCTCCATAAAGTTATTTTCAAAGTCTACGCTATGGTCTGATACGAGGTCATCAGCAACATTTTTTTTTTCTTTTTCCCTTTTCGATGGCATTGGGAAAGTGACATTTGGAAATATGAATGTACTTGACAAAATATTTCGAAGATGGTGAAATAATCTTTTTAAGAAAAAGATCTCTATTATCTCGAGTTTGGATTCGACTTTGGAGATAAGGTATTTTTCTCAAGAATGAAGCTTAAACAATAGGAGGGAATAAGCATTAATCTCTGCAATTGTTATCTATCGAATTTAATTTTGTAAGGTGCGTGTTAAGATGAGTCTCGCTGTAAGTAAATAAAAATGCATAATAAGGAAACAATTTCTTTATTTTAATGCATTTTATGTATTACAAGATCCAATTTTCAAGTAACCTAGAAACTTTTATTTAAAACTTAGTAGTAGGGAGACAAAATCAATACTTTTAATGAAGAAACGGTAATAAAATAGTTTAATATTTCACTTCTAGAGTTATGGTTTTCATGAATACTTTCAAGTTATAAGGAATAATTGATTTAATACGTATTTTTAAAGAATAAATAACATGAATTTAGTGCGTATTACTAAAATAGAAAAAAATAATGTCCAAACTCAATTTCAAATATTTTCGGGTATAATCCAGAATTAAGCCCTCAAACATGATAACTTACGAAAAATTTTATTGGTCATATTCTTTACAAGAAAAAGAATTCTCAATTGATATAATTCTTCATGGTAAACTAACTCAGGCAAAGTTTGGCAGTGAAATTTTATGTCGAGGAGGCATAATATGAAAGCAGTTTTTTCTAAACATATATTTTATTCTTTAAATAAGTAAAGTCAATCTGCTCGCCACTGGAGCAATTAAAACAATAAGTTAAAAAAATATAATCCTCAGAAAATAACTTAACCAGACTTTGTTCAACTGATTCGAACCCTCTTCAACTCTCTAACTTCGAATAGATCGAAACATCTTAAAAGGAAAAGCGAAGCAACAAACCAGTTGCAAACATCTAATATGTCTTCAGTCGAAGAGCCCAATCACCTCTAACATTTCGTCTGAAACCGACGAACATCTCTCAATCAACCCCGGTCTCCTTAAATACTTACACGAACCAAGTTAGTTAAATCTACAATGCAGCCGTTGCCAACTACAAATCTCGAAACTCGCAAAAAGGTCGGGTTCGAATCAGTTTATTTACTTGAGATCATGGCGCGTGGTTGGAAAAACACCATAAAAATTCGGATCCTAAAATAAATTTTTTTTCCAAATGTCTAACATCAATAAATCCCCCCTTCCCACTCTCTTAAGAAATTCAGTAGATTTGAATGACTTGTGACGGATCTATATGGTTCCTTCTACTAACCCCTTGAGGATTCCTTTTGGGCCATCATTTTTTCAACCAACTTTCTCCGAGGACAGGAAGTACGATTATACAAATTAAGTCTAATATATATATTCTGCATTCGCGAGTTCGAGAGTTAGTGAAGTGAGAATAGATTGGACGTGAAGTGAATTGATGGAAACGAAGTAAATCTTTAGCGAACCGTACACGTAAACAGTGTACGAACCGAAAGTTGGAATATTAAGAAGTGCTTAGTTTAACTGATTGGAGCCGTGTTAAAGTAAAAGCAAAGATAAGAGGACCACAACAGTTCCGGTACTGTGTTCTTATTTCAAGTAGAAGTTAGAGAGTTAAATTATTAGCACGCTTCTAAAATAAAAACAAGCTTTGTATAAGTTATCGTAAGAATATATTTGCATGATCGAATATGTTATCCCCACGCCATCTTGTCTCACCTTCGTGCTCTGACTGATCAAAGTTATCTTATTTAGAGTGTGTGTCTGAGTTGTTATAGTGATAAATAAATAATTGAAGTTCATCATGTCGTCTGATCATTTAGTTCCTCCCACACATCTAGCGGGTCACAGGCAAGAAGGGATGTAAATTCCTTATAGACTGAGTGGATGTTTCATTAACACGCCAAGCATCTAGAGGGCTGTTGGTGATAGACTCCGTAATTTTGAACCAAGGTCAAGTGACGAGGAGGGCGCCTGAGATTGCACCCTCTCTCTCCCCTTTGAAAATTTTTAATTAACACCATATGGATGATTTTTTTAATATCTAATAATGTTACGTGGTCTCACAGTAATTAAAGACTAACATTCTACCATTTCTACATGAAACCAGTAACTGTGACTCTGTTATAAGTATGCATTTTTTCATCCAAGGAGTTTTAGTCTCTCTAACCAAGGATCTCTCTTGAGTGAGTGAATGAATATTAACGTCGCACTATTCAGCTACACGGCTTTTGGAGACGAACATCGTAATTTTGAACCATGGGCAAGGGAGGAGGAAGACACTGCAGCTGGCACACTCTCTTGAAAAGAAATTTTTTAATTTAATTTTCTGATATACATAGCACAGAAATTTATGCTGTTATTTGAGAGACAATGAGAAGTTGACTTTTTAGTATTCGTTCATTTATTGTTACCCACTAAAGTGATGCAACTGTTTTACTATCTTCGACACAAAAAGAAAGCGTCCATTTTATATTACATAACAGGAAGTGTAATATATTGTGGCTATTTGGTCAGATTTTTATGGACATTAGAAAAATTTCTTCTCTAAAAAAATTTTCTAGTATGTCTGGAGATGTCTCCTCCCTTCCATCGGAAAATAGAATTTAAGTGCGTGGGAACGAAAAACCCCAGAATGTACCCTAAAAATTTGTCACTTTTATAATAATGTTCTGTATTTTCTGCGTTTTTACAAACACACACACACACACTCATATATATATATATATATATATATATATATATATATATATATATATTGAAAATTTAACTGTTGAATGTTTTTTTTTGTCTTCAATCTTTATTTATTCTAAACAACTCATATTTGCAGATATTTTTATTTCCTTAAAATTATAAAACCTTATTTTATTACTAACAAAAAAATGTTATCCTTTTTTTCTGAAATTCAAATTTAAATTAAGATTAGGTTTTTTCTAAATTTCGATTTAGTTATATTTATGAGACAGAAAAAATACATTATTTATCTAAAACATATTATAAAATTATCTTATATTTGACTAAAACATATTATAAAACTACCTTATTTGACTAAAATATATTATAAAATTACCTTATTTGACTAAAATATATTATAAAAATTTATTGATCTACATGTTGTTAATTTAGTTTTACTTTTACGAAAGTTTCCTTTCAGATTCATAGCAGTCATTTATTAAAATTCTTCCTCAATAGTAAATGATAAAACATAAAGGATATTTGAAACGTGCTTGCTCAACGAATATAATTTTGTTCTTACAAAATTATCTTTTTTGACTAAAACTTATTATAAAATTACCTCATTTGACTAAAATATATTATAAAATTACCTTATTTGACTAAAATATATTATAAAAATTGTATTGATCTAACATGTAGTTAATTTTATTTTAATTTTATGAAAGTTTCCTTTCAGATTCATAGCAGTCATTTTTTAAAATTCTTCCTATAGTAAATGATAAAAAAAAGATATTAATCTTGCTCAAATATATTTGTTCTTAAAATTATTGACTATATATTACTATAAATATATTATAAATTACCTTATTTGACTAAAATATATTATAAAAAATTGTATTGATCTAAACATGTAGTTAATTTTATTTTAATTTTATGAAAGTTTCCTTTCAGATTCATAGCAGTCATTTATAAAATTCTTCCTAAATAGTAAATGATAAAACACAAATGATATTTGAAGTATGCTTGCTCAAAGAATATTATTTAGTTCTTACATAAAACATCCTGTTGTACTTTACATTTTTTATTATGATGTCATGAAGCATTATTTACATACACATCACTACTTGAAATTAAATATATTTCTTATTAGTTGAAATCTCTTCAATACGTCATTCCTTAACATTATATTGGCATTTAGCTATCTTTCAACTAGGTTTCATTATAAAGGAAATTATTACATTTATTTGATGCTAATAATCCTACATAATGAATAAAATATTAGATATCATTATATTCCATAATCCATGCATCGAAAACCTACTCGCTCTCTTTCTACATAAATATTTTAACAAATACTAATCTTCTCTTAGTTTGACAACAGCGCTCAAACTTCTAAAACACAAATACAGCTAATAAACTCTCCGTATCAGAAATTTTAAAAGGTAAAATCACCAAAGTCAGGCATAAATTACGAGTACGAATGCGAACTATTTAATAATATATGCAAAGTCTTCCTGCAACAAACTTCGAGAATTTCCGTGATCTTTTCAAATATCGCTCGGTCACGACTTAGAAATTTATCTCTCCCGTGACCGGAACCAAGATTAGGGACGCGGAACAATCAAAAATATATTTTAGATCCCAGACGTAACATAATTCCCGATTAATTGCCTTATAATTTCGCGTTCCTTCTCCGCTTCCCTTTGGCAATTAAGAGGATTTGCGACGACTCAACTTCCTCTCTTGCCCCCTTTTCTACCTTGGACGAGGCAATTCACGAAGGTTTCTCCATTGGCCACTACCTGGGCAATAAACATACATCTTTTCACAACGAAACTTGACAAGAAAGGGAAAGGCTACGTCATTGCGCATGACAAAAGTACTTAGAAATCTTAATTTATGATTCAAACTTTTTCTTTATATTTGTAACGGAAAATAATGTTTTCAATTTGTATTATGATTTTATTAGTAGGATTGACTGAATATTGGGCATAGGAGAAATCAATTTAGGGATTCTTTTTAAATATAAAAATATTAAGTAGTAATACCACACTTTGATTTCATCAAAAATGTTTTAAATTTTTTTTTAATCGATCATATTTGAGACCTCAACTGAAAGTGACAAAAACAAATAATATAAAAAAACTAAGTCAATTCCTACTTAGATTAACAAAAAAAAATGTTTTAGTTGATTTTTATTAAAAAATTACAATTAATATAAATATGTATATACATATGACAGAATCACAACATTAAGTGGCGATAAATCTTTATTAATTATCATTAAAGTATCGCCTTGCCATCCAAAACAATCGTGTATATAAAATTTCAGTTCAACAGTTCAGCTTTGAAACGGGAGAAAAAAAATCTTTTAAAGGTTTGACTCAAGTCGCTAAAAATGAAGCCAACGTGGCTATATTTGTAATTCTATAAATAATTATTTTAGTCAATAATTTTAATTAATTATAATTTATCTATCATATTGTTACCCAAACAATAGTGTATAAAAAATTTCAGCTCAAAAGAGTGCTTTAAAATGTGAGAAAAAAACCTTTTCAAGTTTTGACACGCCAAAATGGTCGCTAAGTCACCAATAATGATCCCAACGTGGCTGTATTTGTAATTCTTTGAATAATTAGTTTTAATCAATTAATATTTATTAATTATAATTAAATTTCTATACTGTCATTCAAAATAAGGGCGTATATAAAATAAATTTCAGCTCAATTGAGTGCTTTAAAATGTATTTTATTAACAATTGAAAATTTGAACAAGATAAATATAGAAAGAGATTCTACTAGTAGGAATTGAAAAAAACTTCAACATAAATTAAGGCAGAACAAAAAATTTCCAAATTTTTCCTAGGATGATTAAACAAAACACTACAGATATGGCATCCTAAAGTGTATAATATTCAAAAGAATGAATAAAATTTGGAATACAAGTATTATGAGTGCACTGCCAACGACTGTTCTCCTTACGGATTAATCCAGTTTTAGACTCGAAAGAGATAGTAGGCGTATTTTCATTTGGTAAGAACCTGGAATTTGTTTTTATCCATGAAACAGCTGTGAAAGGGATGCATACGGGGTCTATGTCTGTGATTTGAGTGGTGTCTCTTTGGGTGGACGTACAGACCTTCATGTCTTTTCTCGTGGAAATGTTAATGCTCACACTTACAGAGATAATCGATGATGCTTATCTTGAACAGGAAGCAATTCAACTCATACAGTGGGCAGCTTGATTCTCAGATCTAACTCTATAGAGTATATTTGAAACGCTCTAGGATGACGTGTGTCTCATACCCCTTCCTAGGACCCTACCCATGCTTTCAACTGCCTTGGAAGAGCAATGACTCGCACTTCTTACATAATTAGTAGACCGCATAATTGAGAGAGTCACACAATGCTCCATGTGCTGTATTGCTTCTCGGGGGGATCATAACCCATATTTAAAGTACTTTTCCTATATCAAACAGGCACAACCAATTTTTTCATTGTATGCATAGTTAATATCTAAAACACCATAACTTTCATTAAGTTTTCTATGCAT
Source organism: Trichonephila clavata (assembly GCA_019973975.1). Lineage (NCBI taxonomy): Eukaryota > Metazoa > Arthropoda > Arachnida > Araneae > Nephilidae > Trichonephila > Trichonephila clavata. The sequence goes on from BMAO01008181.1 coordinate 28,772, forward strand.
ACCTTTGAGTTATTGTCATTTTTGTGATTTTTCTTTTTAATGTATGTGTATTTCTTTTATTAAAGATCATTTATTTTATTCAATGTATTCTTATTAAAGATCTTCTAAGAAATCGTGTTTTATTTATTTATTTTTATTTTTGCAATACTGTCCAATGTTTTACTGTGCACGTTTCAGAATATGTAATATATATATGTGCATATTCCCTAAATATTTAAAATAAGGAAAAACAGAATACAGACACACACACAGGACAAAAAAAGCAATAGTTTCATTATCTCTAGAGTCTTTTTAATGTTTTGGCATTTTTCCTTCTGACTTTTTTTACAGAAAAAAATTCTTAAGTATTTTCTAATTTTCATTTTTTTTTATGTTTACTTAGAGTCTTCAACGCGTGAATAATAATTACTCTATATTTATATTGTTTTGTTCTTATTGATCCAATCTATGTTGATGTTGTTACCTATAAAAATTTACTTCTTCTAACAACTTCAAAAATTTTTAAAGACAACAGTAAATTGAAAAAAATTAAAACCAATAACGCATTAAAAATTTCTGTTGAAATTGCTTTGTAAAGCACTTCTATAAAACTACAATATGCTTAATTTTTAAATTAATATCAATTAAATAACTTATGAGAAAAAGTTTTTTTTAAAAGTTCAACCTTGAATATCCAAATAGTTTTAAAAAGTAAGCAATTTAAAGACACTTATTTGTATTATATAAAATGTTTCTAAAAATTATCAAGTTGTTGTTGTTGTCGTGTCCTTCCCGCAGGGAAGGAAAGAAAGTTGCATTGCCTGTGAGACAGGTGAGACAGAAATTATCAAGTATATATGTTTAGCATGTATATAGCCTACAAATTGAAGTTTCTGAAATAATTAATTTAAATATTACTTATTTGAAAATTATTGTAGCATTTTTCTTAAGTAAATATTAAAAATAGTTTTGGTATCACAAATTACATTCAAATTTGTCTGAAATTTAAACATTTTTTTATGTTAAAAAATTCTGATTCGTTCATCGATATTTTAATATTTGCTTGTTTAATTATTCAATTAAATTATGGCATACCAAAAATTAAACGAATGATGTATGACTGAAAGATGATGATAGATGATTATGAAATACAGCGTTAAACATTTGCATGATTTAAATCTACATATGCGCATTAATTTCCATTATTAACTTATTCCGAAACCGAAACATTAATTTTAAACAAATATCACTGTTCTTTTTTATAATTCCATTGTTGAACTGCCCAATTTTCTTTCCTTTAAATATGAAAATTCTTTTGAGTTTTTCTTTGAAAATTAAATTTCGGGAGAATACTTGTAAATACTATGGTAATGCTGTAACTGCTTCTAAATGCTATATATAACACCATAACAAAAAAATTTTGCGTCTTTTAGGGGAAAAACATTTATAGACTTACATAAAGCAACGAACTAAATTTGAATTCCTGTACTATGATTCCTCCTTTATTACTTCTTCAACCAGTTCTCGGTACTATAAAAAGAGAAACAGAATTTGAAAAGCCATACGAAAGTAGGTTTTGTTTCTTCTATAAAAGGAAGAGGATAACAAGGAAGATAAACGACAGCAGTTTGTATTTTTATCGGCCTATTTTCGGGATTTGTCGATTAGGAAAGAGATTAGAGAACAACTAAGCCGCTCTGCCGATTCTTAGTACTTTACCCTTTGTTAAGGATAATATTCGCGCTTTTCCGTGACTGAAGAATATGGGCCAAGGGATTAGCTTTGGACAGACTACTTAGAGTAAAATGGGTTTTTATTGGTCAAGAACGAATTGTTCTATTGTAGTTTTAACCAAGAATAAGCAGTGTTGGTAGCTTTTTGATTGGTAGTTTTTTTATGGCTTAATCGAACTTACTCAATTGAGTGTTAAGAAGAAATTGTTATTTCGTTTTTCCACTGCATTTGTTTGATGTGTAAGATGTTTTCTTTATCTGTATACGTATCTGTAATTTAATGCAAAAACGATAGACTATTTTAGTTCTTATGCTCAGTAACTTAAGTGGTTTGTTGAGCACAGTTACTTTTTATTACCTAGATATTTGCTGTGTCATCAAAAACGGATATTACAATTGCGGTATAGTTGCTTTTAACCTCGGTAAATTCCTAGAAGAGCCCACACACTTGGCGACAAACCAAAAAAAAAAAAGCGCTAAGCCAGAACGAGATGGTGCCAAGCAAAAACGACAATGGCGGCAAGTGAATATAGCAGGACAAGATGGATGCGTAATGAAAATATACGTAAGCAATGACGAAATTAATCAAATATATTTAAGATAAAAAATGAAACCACAGCACTTATTTTATTATTGCTGATATTTTCCGAATAGAGAGTACAGCATAACAGCAGACTACGAATTCTTTCTTCTACTTCTGCAAACATCATGCGCATTCACACCTTTTTTTCGACATCTCCATTCAAATCCATCCTAACAACACTATTTCGTTCGTATAATCCCATTCACGCATTACATTTGGGACATTCATAATTAGAAGCAATAAATCCTTCCTTCATACACCATTGAATCAATTCTTTCTAACCTTTCGCATTCAACAAAGTAAAAAATTCTAAGGTATACTCACTCATACACGCAGCCATACTTCCAGCCTGGTGCCCAACGACAAAATAACGAAATTCGAAATTCCCGCCGACAAAATGGCAAAATACGAAAATTCCAGAAATAGTTAGATTTACCATATCTAGTGTATCAACGTAAGGCTTCCAAGATGGTGCACAATTATTGCCAACCGAAATAATTCGCGTCAAGGGTGTGGGCTCTGCTAAGATCCAACCTTACTCTAAAATTTTTAAAATATCTATTATTTATTAAAATTAAATACTATATGAGAAGGTATTTCCTTTTATAGCATATCTTATTATTACTTTAATCCTATTAACTATTACAAATGCAATTTTTCTTAATATGGGTACCAAAATTAACGTTTCTTCATATAGCTAAAATTGCTTTAACACTTTATAAGAAAGTATATAAGTATTTACTTCCTGCCTACTTAAATTAATTTTTAAATATCAATGGAAAGCTTTTGCCTCAACCTTGATTTGTGCTGCTAGCATTTCGGCTACCACAACTGATTTTTGGATTTTCGATTTGTATTTATAAAGTACGACATGAAAGTTTCCTGAGCAGTAAGAAAACTATTCTAGACGGTGTACGAATGTCTAAGCTGTTGACCATACGCCAACTTTACAAAACCCCCATAAACATTACCATTTGTACTCTACTAAAGCACATGACAAGAAAACAATACGTTTGTAGGGCTTGCAATGTCCCACTATGTTTTGATTCCTGTTTTTTGACATTTCCTGAAAATAATATGCTTACATTCTTAAATTTTGGAATAAAAAATATGTTTAATGTATAATTTCTTTTGTAGATTTAAGTATTTGTAAATAATGTTTTATAAAAATGATGTAATATGATAGAAAAAGAAACACAAACCATAAGATGCCCTACTTCTGAATAGCTCCCAGTGGGCAGCGGGAAAATGAAAAAAAAATCTTAAATATCGAAATAATTTCAAGTAATAAGCTAATAAAATTTATTTTTCTCAATCAGAATCAGTCTCAACCCCAAAATAATTTTTAACTTAACATTTTTAATAAAAAGTGGTTAAAAAAGGGTTTAATATTTTTGAATAAAATTTTGGTTAAAGGAAATATGTCAAAGCAAAATACTTTTTACGATAAGTGAATTTAAGCATAATAACGTATTTGCCTTAAAGTTTTTTATTTAGGCAAAGTATAAAAGTATAAAAGCAAAGTTAATAAGTTAAGTATAAATGCAAAGTTAGAAATTTTTTATTAAAAAATTTAGTTTTATAAGATCAGAGAAATTTTTAAAAATATATTTGTTAGTTAATTACAACAAAACTCTCATTTATAATGAAATATAAAAGATAAAAATTATCATGATGGTATAAAAAGTCAATAGTCCATAAAACAACAGCATTTGCATTTAAAATTCCTATGCACATTCAGATATGTGCTAGAAAACTATTAAAATTAATAAAGCATGCTTTTTCTAAAAATTAAATGTTAAATTAATTATTCGAAACTTTAATGATATCAATGAAGTATCGTTTTCCAATAGCAATTAACGTCAAATGCATAAATCGTAATGGGAGGTATGAAATAAACTAATATATTACTAGGCGTCTTCTTGCAGCTTTGTTGAATCTTCTGTTACAGCATTTCTGATTTCCTTAATAAACACAATTAGCACAAAATCATTTTCAGAATACTAATTAAATAATTACCAGGTAAAGTAGCATATCGTGCAATCAGATAAAACAAATTATGATCATAGACCAAGAAGAAACTAATTAAAATTCACTAATTGGATATAGGAAATCTAAGACCCTTTTTCTTTCTTTTATGGTAATTTTTTTTATAATAAAGTATACAATAAGATGCAAGCTATTAAACTGGGAATCTTAGAATATGAATAACTTTGAACAAGAAATGGTTTATCAATTTTTTCCAAGTTTACAGTGATAAATAAAAGTGAATGGTATGTTTTTGATTATAGGCTTCAACATTGTTAACGAGAGCATATGATAAACCATTTGAAAGGTTAGGTAATACAATATTGTCCTTCATTTTTAAAAGATGTTTAGTATTTTCTTCAGTTTTTGAATATATTGGTATAAAAATGTGCACTTGGGCGTGTACCAAATTTATTAATTTATCTATATAAACTCTATTGACAGCATATTCAAGTAATCATAAACTCATTCAAGTATTCATGAATGAGTTTGAAATTATTGTTCACATTAAAGATGGAAGTTTTCAGAGATCTTCTTCTTATAACGTTAACACTTGTCTTTATTTAATGGGACTATTGTGTCCTTCCTTGGGAAGTGAGACAAGTTACTTTTACTTAACTGATTAACAAAATGAACAATTACTGTCATCCTATGCAATACAAATCTGAAAAATTTATTTTTTCCCATCATATTTTATACTCCAGTTGTCGTAATATTGCAAATGTTTGTATGGGTACTTTCAAAGGGGAAAGCGAACCAGGAAATTTATGAAAAATATCAAACACGGTTGCATGCATGTTAATTATGTAGTAATAGTAATGTTTTCATCAATTAATCTTATAAATAATCTTAAAAATTTAGAATATTTGAAATAATGACGACATGGACGAATTGTCAACGCGTGCGGTATTTATCGGAAGGTCGTTGGCTCCATTCCAGACTGGGAAGTAAGAATTTTTAGTCTTTGTATTTTCTTTATCGACTTTAAGAAAATTCATAAGTAATAAATTTATATAATTAAATGGTTCTAGAAATATCTTAAATTGCATATAATAAATTTCCATCAATCAGAAAGAGTTATAAATTGCTAGCAGTCAGTGCATCCAATCAACTGAAGTATTTCATTTCACCAACATCCAATCCAGTTTCAAGATCTCAGCTACCCATGTCTGAAGAAATCATTTCCCTCGCCGCATCAAAGCAAGCCTTTCGTGCCCGTCATTACTTGTCATCCCCCCCCCCCTGGAAAACCTGTTACCTAGTTCCATTGCTCTCAACCAACGAGGTCTCTCCAACACGGACACACTACTCCAAGAAAATTCCAATTTATCATTAATTCTAGTTACAGTTTGGATATGAGCTTGAGAGCTTTCTGTATTTAGGCACCTGGTGATTATATCGCTCTCAAAGTGAGCTAAAATGATCATTGTAAGCATTAACCGGCTTCCATACAATAAAGCTACTTCCAGTGTAATTATAGGTTGTCCTACAAATCTATACACATTTAAACGTTACAATTTGTGGAGGAACCGGCTAAACTAAATTTGCTTTAGATTCAGAAAGTTGTCCAGTTTGTTCTTGAAGTTGTCACCTTCAATATTTCTGTTCTAAATATTGATTATACGAAGAAATTTTCAAAAGAAAATGGCTAAAGTAGAGACAACGTTATCCAAAACTCACATTATAAGGATCCTAGAAATCCTACTATCTTTAAGGTTGAGCCCAGACACCATTCATTCCCACCCTCATGGGATAGATGTTTTATTATTTTATTAATATTGTAAGCTACAATATAACATACCTCTATAAGTGTCTTTCTGAGAAATAGTTTGTTTCCATTAAAAAATATTGCAGACCAAATAACGTCTTCTTCTTTGTGTTTCTTTTCCTAATCAGACATTACTTTATAATTTTTATTTCTATGTTTAGAAAATCAGTGGGGGAAATATTGTATAATTGGAAACCTTATATGGTTACGGGATTTAACCACTGAAACTGTGAAATATATATATATATATATATATATATATATATATATATATATATATATATATATATATGCATTTTTAAGACTATTCATTTTAGAAAAGAGAACACTATGAATCAACTTAACTTCTTGAGAGACAATTTGGAATTGAACAAATCTCCACAATTTACAAATATCCACAATATTACTAAACAGTAAAATATGACTATATCATAAGTATTACAATCGATATCCATGAAGTTAAAATACTTCAGTCTGTCCGTTATTTTTCGATTTGTTGTTAGGATTCACTATTTCTATACGTTCTAGAATTGACAATTATTTTAAATTGTTTTATTTGGGACCTCCACAAAAAAGTAAAAATCTGTTTTAGAAACTACAAATGATAACTAATCGATACATGTTAGTGTAATTAGTTGAAAACTGGGGAAGATCTATTCTCTGTGTGGTTAGTTCACCAGTGTTATTTCACCTATTGCCCACGGTGATATTACTCATTAATTTTACTTACTTAAGTACTTACACAACAATGTTTAGCTTCTTAGGGGTCTAATTTGTAATATAGAGCTTTCATTAACATTATAATCTTTTGGTTTTGTTATGAACATGTTCTGATTCTTGGAAATTGAAGATTAATGAAGATTTTTAATCAAGTTTTATACAAATTATCGAGTTATGTTTACCCATGTTCATTTATTTTTTTTAAAAATGTTCTTAAAACTTTTGTACCATTTTTTTAAAAATTGAGGAAGTATTATACTTATCACTGATCTATGTTGGAATATGATTGAGGATGTTGAATTATGTACATATAAACATTTGTGATCAAAAACACGCTTTATTATCTTCGTTAAAAGTTTTATATAAAACAGGTACTTCCTAAAAACACTAAGAGTGCATTAAATCTGTGTGACTCAAATTTAAAATTTAACCATGGTAATTTGGGGATATCATTTTTTATTTGTTAACAATCACCTTAAAGCGGAGTTCGGAAATTGTATTACTTCAGAATTAATTAATGAATTAACTTAAATGCATTTAAGTTAATTTTTGTTACTTTTTATACAACTCATTTGCATGACATTGGGATAGTTGAAAATAAGTGAATTAAATATTTTTCCTCCAAAACAGGTTGAATACAATAATAGTTCCAAGAAAGACACACAAAATACCTTTAATTATATAGTACAGTGCTGATAACAATTTATTGTATACCACCAACTGTTTGTAAACATAATTCCAAGAAAGAAACAGAATATCTTTAATTATATAGTACAGTGCTTATAGCACTTTATTGTATATCACCAACTATTTGTAAACACGATATTAGTGAACGCAACCCAAATTTTAGCAAATAATATGATTTTTATCAATCGGAAACAATAGGAAATCAACAGTTTCTGAACATTCAAATTCCAAGTTTATCGAACAATACTAGAAATTGTTTCATTTACTTCACAGAAAATGAACAAATAATCAGTTACTTAGAACAAAATTTATCTATATAACAACTTTCATTAAAATCCTTCCTTTCGAGAAAATGTAAACAATTCAAGCTTATTAATCCTTCCAAATAAAAGTATACTTTCATGCAACAACAACCTGGATTTGTTTTCCTTCCGTCTTAGAGCGCATTAAATCAAAATGACTCATCTAAAGTATTTTTCCGTTGAATGCAACATGTCACAACTGTGTGTTAAATAATTTGTTTACTTTCTTTATTGATGTGTTGCGAGCGAGCGATGACGTGCACCGCATTCAAAAACTTATTTCCCAAGAAAGTTCCACAAAGACGCAGGAGGTTTATTTCAACTGTCATATTTACCTTAATATGAATGCTTTCAAGATACCGATACATCACATATTCTTTAGGGAGATCAAATCATATGACTTGCACTTATAATTCGACGTCATACATCGTGATGTATATTTCTACCTTTCATTTCAATCAAAATTCATTGTAAATAAATGTGTTTGATGGAGTAAGGAGACTTTAGGCTTGTTGCAAGTTATCGATCATGTTTGTAATAGCAACAATTATGCATTGAGTTGAATGCATTTATTATCACGGGGATTTTATATTGTACATAATTCATCGCCTATTCTTAAATTTGATTAGACTTTCTCAAATGAATGCATGACCTAGAATATAAATTCTGTGAAATGCTATCCTTTAAATAACGTTGTCAGAAGAATTTGGTTTAAAATGTTTTTGCTTTTACATTATAAATGTTTTTAAAATACTACCATTTTGAGGCTTGAGAATTAATTATGTAGTGTTCGTTAATGGTATTATAATGTTTTCATTTTTTAAAAAAATCGAGAGATTAGTTCAGTTAAAATTAGTTGATTCCCTGTGCAATTACTACTTCAACTATTTTTTACATAATTCATTTAAGGGGGGGGGATAGTACCTTCTAACGATTTTTAGAAAGTTATATAGAACGTTAGGAACGTTTTAAAGCCAATCGCTTCAAAATTTGACAATAACTACGCTCTCAGAAATAAAACAATGTAAATGTAAGTAAATATTTGTTTTTGAAAAGATGCAAACAAACAGATTTTTTGTCAGTTTTTGTTTGGATTTCCTTAATTGGTTATTTGTTTTATTAATATCGAAATTTGAAGTAACATGAGGTCTATTGTAGTTTAAATCACTGTCAAGTGATAAGCATGATACCTGATTTGACCCTTTACTCTCCAGCTTTTGTTCGGATTTGGAATATACTATCAATGTTTTATATTATATAGAACTATATATCGTTATTATAGTTCAATAAACGATAACGCGACATGCTATATCTTCCTATCTGATGATACTTCGTAATGTATTTACTCTCAAAATTACAAAATTATTATACTTACGTTTGTTATGAATGCAGAATTCTCTTCCCCAAACTTTTAAAGAGAGTATTTTCAGTTTTACAGTTTGAAAGTAGTGACCAAAAATATCAGGATCTTTCAAAGTAAGCACTGATATTAACCCCTTACGTAACAGAGGTAACTTGCGTCTTTCTAGTATTTCCTGAAATCCCAGATTTCTGGGGATACTGACCTTGACGTCGCGACGCACATTTTATTTCTCCTTTTAAAACTGACTACAGCATACGTTCGTCCATGTTTTGTTTCGTTTTCTAAAGTTTGTTTGTGTGTTTATATTTATTTTTTTTCTTTTTCCAAAGTGCTGTTGGCATTGTATGTCAACGAAAATAATACTGAATGAGAAAATGTGCCGGAAACCCAGCAATGCGACAATGACTTTGATACGGATTCATCTATTTGTGATGAAAAGGATGAAAAAATGGAACAAAATGACAATATATTTAGGTACCGCAAGTGGAAAAGCTTTTTATTTCGATGAACATTTCGAGCAATTTCACAAAAACTTATTTTAATTTTAATTTTCCATTTTTTAAAAAAAAATTTTGTTACCTAGCATTTTGTAACTTAACTCAGTAAATGAAAATTTACCTTACAAAGTGTCCCGCGCTGGTTAACTGGTTGTACATCCAAATAACCCAGGTATCCACTTCAGGTTACAATGAGATTTTGCCCAATACATAGCACGTATCGACTGGTGGTTACATGGTACTCAAGGGGCTAAAGTAAATGAAACAATGGATGTATTTAATGATGGAATAGCTAATTGCATAGGCATTAAAATATCTGGGTTTTAAACTAAAGTATTTTTTGCCATTTTCTGCTCTTTAAACTGATAATGTTTGAATAAATGTAGCAGGAATCAAGTATAAATCTTCAAAAAAGGCTCGTAGGACTATGAGAATGAGAAAAAAAAATCATTCATGCATGCTTTATAGGGAAAGAAGACCCAACATGCGAAATTGCTACATTTTAAAAGTAAAAAAAAATTTAATACAAAAATAGTAAAATTTTATCTTGAACTTAATATTCTGAGTATTCATTTTTCACACTTTTCACTAGATTTCTATGTAGTATTTTGTATGTAAAATGTATTTGCAGGTTTGCATTCTTCAGTGTATGCGGTTGGGATTGGTAGATTTTACTTTGTAACATGATGAATAGAAAATAAAAATAATAATTTTAAAGTAATTTTATTTTTTTAGTTTCAAAAATATTTAAATACGAGATAAATTTGAAATTTGAGATATACAGAATGCAGGCATTCTTTAGATCTAATTTTATATAATAATGAGTATCTATTTTATAAGTCCTTCAAAAGTTATCTTATGCATAACAGAAAGAAAGTTAATTAGATTTATTGTTTTTGTCCTCATACTTTATGCTATTAAAAAACTCAATAACTTTATTGCAAAAATTGTCGTGTTATTTTAAACATTGTACTTTATTGAAAATTGTAAGAAATTCATATCAAAATTACAAAAATTACTGGTTTATTAGGAATCGAAATATATTTCAAAACTCCGCATGGTATTATCCCCTCCCCTTAAAATTAAATCAAAAACTACGTTAACATGCAAAGTATTGGTTTAAACAAGATATCAATCAATGGCATGGCCAAGTAATTTATTGCGCGTTTTTCACATGTTGCATTTTACAATAATGCAACAAATGAACATTTTACAAACAGAAAAAAGCACTATACTTTAAAAAAATTTTAAAAAAATTAAAAATTTAAATAATAATTTAAAAACGATTCGCTCATCTGGGCACAAATCAACAAATCCGAAAAATCAATCGTTATATCTGAAAAAATAAAAAATATAAAACGATTCGGCTCATCTGGGGCACAAATGCAACCAAATGCCGAAAACCCGAGGTCAATCGGTTTATTATTGGCTGAGAAAAAGGTACGACAAAATATAAAACGAAGACGAGGACGAAGACGAAGACGAAATTTGCGTCCTAATAGCGTTTTTTTACACTACGTGAAAAACGCGCTAAAAATGAAATGGTCCTTCATTTTAATCATTGGAAAAATATTTTTATGTTCATTTTCTGATTAAACTAAAGAATTATAAAGTGAACTTCCAACAGCCAATTAACTAAAAATTTAATTTTAAAGCAAATTATTCCCAATGATATATTCGTATACTGGTGTCCAAAAATTAAGCATAAATCGTAAAATGCGAAAAACATGGAGTAAATATTCGTAAAATTATTCGAATTTCTTGCGGATAATAATTGGGTGAAGAAGTAACAATGGGTTTATGCAAAACTTTTCAGTCGACTACGTCCTGCGTGAAACACCGGCGCATGTCGGAAAGCGGAGAAACCTATTCACGCAGCATAGGCAGTTCAGATAAGTTTCGTGCAACTGCTATGCGAAGAAACGTTGTTAACCATCAAACAAGATGAATGATGGCACAAAGACGCCAATTGGACATGTTTACGAAAGGAAGAATAGATGGAATGCTGGAATCCTCACCATCACAAACCGAAGTGTCTCGAATTCTGAATGTGGACCAGTCTGTAATCTCAAGACTGTGGCAGAGGTTTCAAAGAACGGGGGATGTTACCCGACAATCAGTATCAGGTCGACCAAGAGTCACAACCCTCGGCAAGACCGGTATCTGCTAATAAGTGCGCTACGTCAGAGAGGCAGTACTGCCAGAGCACTGGGTTCGGCGCTCACAGTCGCCACAGGAATACGAATTTCGAGACAAACTGTTTACAGGAGACTCAAACATGCTGGCCTGTATGCCAGAAGACTAGCAGTTTGCATTAACCTCACGTCTGCGCATATACGCGCTCGTTTGAACTGGAGTTTGAAATATCAACATTGGAGTGCGGGAGAGTGGGCTGTAACGTCGTGGCTCCACATTGAAAATGTACGCTAAGCTAATTATTAAAGAATCTCTCGTTGTATTCTATCAGCCGTCTTTCCGGAGTCTCTTTGCTCCCTCCTTCGTCAGCAGGCCTCTCTCCTGGGTATCTCACGTGGGAGTCTGGTGGAGTCTCTTCCTTCGTCCGCAGGGTTTAATTCCGGGAATCTCTCGTGGGAGTCTATCACGAGTCTCTCAGGAGTCTATCAGGAGTCTTTCTCCGTCAGCAGGCTTTTCTCTCGGAATCCATCGTCGAAGTCTCTCCAGCAGTCAGAAGTTCATCAGGCGTCTTCAGCAGTTCATCCGGCGTCTGTCCGGAGTCTCTTCCTCCGTCAGTAGGCTTCTCACTCGGAATCTGTCGTCGGGGTCTATCCGGCAGTTAGTTCATCCCCCGTCTCTTTCTCAAGTCCACTCTTTTAAAGTCTAGGGGAGGGTTCACTCCACGCCCCTCATCAATCCCCATTGGCCGACCTCAGGGTTTTGCACCCGGCACCAACGGTCTTGCACGTCATCCATTCGTGCAGAGATGACAAAAGTCCGGTCCCTCTCAAAGGTTCCCGGCGACAAGGGCCCGGCTGACATCTGGCACTTCAAACACCTCGCCGCCGCCTGCAGAGGCGCCAGCATTCAAGACGTACAATCACTGCCCATGAATAGAAATAATGCAGCGATGCCTAGTCCATTGTGTCCCCCAGACACACCGACGCCGACGGTCCAGCTGTCTGATACAACACAATGCAGCTAAAAACAAGTTTTCTCCAGCTGTGGAAATGTTTATGAATAGAGGCGCTTTCTCCATTGTGACGACGTCACAACTCCTTCCCCCTGAAAACGTCCATTTCACTGGACTGCACTGGTCCAATGTTGGATCCGTTCTTATGACTGACTCAAAAAAAGAATGTCTTAACAATGAGATCAACCAGGACAGCAATCCAATAATAAAAAAACACTCAAAAATATGATAATAAGTAAATCCAAAATTCCATAACATTTTACACACTTTACAATAAAACTTTAAATTTCTGATCTTGGATTCTTTTCCTAATGTTACATCTTATCTTAAAAAATTTGAGTTTTAAGTGAATAAGTTAAATGCTAACATTTTACTATTATCACTATAAGTTAAATCACACGTAACTACTGTACTAGACATCTATGTGCTTACACTTGGCTGAGAGACACAAAAGATTTTCAGTAACATAAATTTTTGTTTCCACCATATACACACAATACAGTAATATAGACACAAAAATACAATAAAAAGTTAAAATTAATTAATAGGAAATTTTTAAATGACTGCTTATTCCAGTCTGTTTAATCCAATGACGTTTCCATGTAACTTTCTTTAATTAAAGTAAATGATTTTTTTAAAATTACATTAAAAAAAAACTGTTAATACAAACATTTGGAATTATTTGGGCTAAACAACATTAGTTTAAAGATAAATTTCCATCTTGACACTTTGCACACTTTCTCATAATATTTATAACAAGTTATTCCCCAATTCAATATCTTTCCTACTACAACGTTGGGTAAAGTGGTAATTATGGCACTATCATTAAAAATACAATTAACCTCGTACTTCCTCAGCTCACGAAATGAACTCACTACATCTCTATTATGTACACTTAAGAAACTTTCCCACAGCTCTAATTTACCTTTGGTCGGTATGAATTCCGATCTCACACTCCTCAACCCTTCTAATACCAAGTCTATTTGCTTTACACGATTTTTCCAAATTTGCGCCAAGATGTCTATATTAACCAATCGACGTAAAGCAAACTGCGGTAACCGTTCCGAAACCTGAGTAGTTAATTTACATCCATAAGAAGATGCGCATACGATCTTAAACCTCCTTTTTCTAATGTAAATGCCAAATGGCATTATGTATGCGGCATACTTCTGATATCTCAGCATGATTGAACGACGAAAGTACCACTTCCACAAATCCAGTACCGTGACCCACGAGGCCGCGCTATTCATTTTTACAAGACCTTCCATTTTTAACCAAAGATGAAACTCGGCTCGCGTCACCTGGTTCAAACGCGTATACTTAATATACGGGTAAGGGTATCGGTTCACTTTTCTTAACTTAACAGCCGACACGTGCACGATTGAACTGCCCCATCTCGCTTACACTCACATCCCTAGGATACACAAACTCCTCTCCCAGAGTATTAATCAATCTCAGGTATATCCAAAAATTTTAATTTTAAATGGTTTTCTTCTAATTAACTGATTATCCCTCTGCATTAAAGAAATCTTCCCGGGATCTGGAGGAAACCTTTCTTTATTTCTATCAACGACCATTCGTAAATAGTTAATTCTATCCGGCGGTAATTTAAAGTGCAGTTGACTTTCCCTTAAAACACCCCGAAAGTCAAAATCCATAAATAGCTTTACCGGATAGGGGAATTCGGTTTCTTTCTCCATTCCCTCCGAGCTATTTTCTGTAACAAAATTTACAAATTCCGGCCTCCTACGATACAGTTTTACTAAATTTACACGATAAATTGCACTACGATCCCTTTTTCTGGGTAAATCTATCTCGTAATTAAATTCTGAACTTGTCATTTTACCAGCCCCTAACCAATTCTTATCAATACCCTTTGAATTGGAGGGAATCAAACGCATTGTTGATTTATCTCCGACATCTTTCCTAACAATGGCGCACGCGTAAATTTCTTTCCCTTTCCTCTGTTCCGCTTTTATACTAGCTATTGTAGGGTTTTGAAAACTTTTATGACCTACTGTTAGGCCCGCTCCCTTTCAACTGAGAGTTGACTAGCCTCCTTTTCATCATTCTTAATTTTACAACTCAATGTTGCAGGGATAGTAAAACCCGTATCTACTATCAATCCTCGAGAACTTACTCCTATGTCCTCATGATTTATTACTGGCTGTGCAACCGTCATCACAGCTGTAACACTCTCCTTAACTACCCTTGACCCCACCTTCCATTCACAATCACGAATTCCAAAATTATAGACTTCTTTCCCTTTCTCAAGCCTAGACAGTTTATCCTTCTCTTTTCCTACCCTTCTCACTTCGGACAAGGGATTAACACACGTGCGTTTCACCGGGGGGTCACAAATTTCAATTCTAACTTCAGAAGGCATGGCGGTTTTTTCACTTCTATCACCATCCGGATTACTCACCGGCCTACACTTTTTAATCGGTTCACTAACTTCCTTGGACCGATTTCCTGACAAATAACTCTCCTGTGCGCAATTCGCGACTTTATCTTCTACTTTTAGATGAGATGCCTGATTTTGTAACCTATCTCGGCGTACAGCTCTCAATCGCTCTAATTCTCGTTCCCTCATTAGTTTACGCTCTTCAAACTCCCGTTCAAGTTCCCGTTCCTTATTTTCACGTTCAAGTTGTTCACGTTTTTCATCCAAAATACCCTCTAACAAACAATTAGCTAATTCTTCATTATAGTATTCACTCTGACAAATTCTATTCTTAATTTCTATCTTAAGTAAAGTATTATCGGCTTCGACTCCCATTTCTTTCGCCATTTCTACCAATACTTCTTTTCTTTACCTTAATAAGTACGCCATGATGCACTAATACACACAAAACCAAATTAAGCTTAATTGTTACAAAAAATTATACAAAAACTCAACGCACACTAGAAATACACTAGACCTATATATAGACTTAACTATAATTCACAATAATCCTAAAACAAAACAGTACTCTCCACAGTAACTGTACCAATGAAACAAGTATAACTACTGTATACTTAACTATATTTCACAAATGTGCTCAAATCTTAAAACAATACAGTATCTGCACTACCAAAAACAGTAAACGATACTACTATATTCACAAAACCAAATCTTAAAAGCAATACAGTACTCTACACAGTAACTGTACCCCCGAAACAAGTATATACTTAACTATGTTTCACAAATGTGCGCAAATCTTAAAAACAATACAGTACTCTGCACAGTAACTGTACCAACGAAACAAGTATAACTACTGTATACTTAACTATATTTCACAAACAACAATACTAATAAATCGCACATCTATACATCATACAAAACCTTAAAAATCTTTCTAGTCTCTCTTTCTAGTGTTTGCTAACTTTACTTAGTACGTAAATATTTACTACCAAAATTTTACATACATTAATCATAACAATAATAATAATCAATTGCTGCCCCGAGTATAATCTCAAAGAAAAGACTCACCTTTCTGTTTCGAATCACTGCCAAAATCTATGGCACACCTGGTCGGGAATCACACACTGAATCCTCTTGACTTCCTTCAAAATCAGCCGACGGAAATCAGGGTCTGTTTTCGGCTTTCCTCCGCTTGTTTCCTTCGTTGATTCACCCAAGACGATTCACATACAGTAAAATGGACAGCAGGCTCTCCGGGAATTTTCCAGCAACAGGAACACACTTTAACGATAAGGATGGAGACACCACAGGAACTCAGGAGAACTTTGCGCTGTTTAAAGTTCTTTTATTTTTCTCGCACACACGGCTGGCATTTTCTCTCTTTGTTATTTCTTTTTTTTTTTCAAAAGTTAATTTAAATAAAAAAGGATTCGGGCATTTAATTAATTAGCTAAATGCCGATCCCAGCTCGCTGCCACCAATTTAATTAGCTGTAA